>SNQN01008075.1:8410-30681 GCA_008642245.1 Bassia scoparia | reverse complement strand
ACAAAAAGAACTATCACAAAAAGAGACTACAAAGAGCTATGACCTACCATCAATCCCAAGAGAGTAAGGACACTGACCCATTTGGGTTTTCATTGTTCCCAACCGGACATTTCTCATATTGGGGACTCATCCATAAATCATCCTGTTCCTCGCCCTCTCCCTACAAATGCTCCTGATTTCTAAGCCAACCCTGGCCCGTAACACACACATGTTCATGATTGATCAAACAGCATCTCGCTGGGAACAGGGACCGGGCTAGCTTTTGTCGTCCAATGGCTCCTTAATTACCAGTCTGTGTGCGGCTGGGTGCTTGGCTTCTTGTCTCCTAAGCCCATTACCAACGGTGTGTCAAGGTCTTTTGCCTAATCAAACATAGTTACGGCAAAAATTCCTGATTGCAAAATCCACGTATATGATATAGGACACTCTGTCTCCCCAATACAAACCAAGTCACTCGTCAACTGGTTTGCTTCCTCACAAATCACACCGGCTTCTTCAAATGAACTTCCATTGGCAACTTGCTGCGGTGCTGCATACTAGGATTAGACTCTAGTATGTCCTTATCATGTTAGAACCCACAAGACGCAACTCAGAACTGGACACTCTTTCGATGAATTTCAGACATCATTCAATCATGTCTAGGATGCTACAGACCTAGACAAAGACTCCTATCTCAAAACACGAATAGCTTCACGCAATTTCCGAGACCTATTTGACAGAGACCCTTTCAAAAGTCTGGCAGTCTAGAATCCAGACTAGACAAGACACTCTAATCATGTCTAGATCAGACTATCCACACAGATAAAACACCTTCCGATTCTGCTAATGGCGACAACAGAGAGAACCACTTTCAATCATGTCTAGAACACCAGACCCTAGGGCCGGGACTCGGAACTTTTCAGAAGATTTCAAAGGAACTTCATTCGATAATCGTGCGGAATCTATGACAATGAGGGTAACGCCTAGACAGAGACTCTTCGCTTTCAAATCCACTCTTCCTCTGTTAAAACTCAACTCCAACGCGACGACCTTGCCAAATTTCGTTCCTTCGAATTCACCCCAAAACGCAACGCCTAACGGACCCAAAGCAAAGCCAACGACGATAAAGCCACCAACCCACCACACATGTTTTTTGATTAATTTTGGCAATTTTTTTAAATCATTTGAGTTGCAATGATAGTTTTGTAATTTATTGTCATTTGGTAGATTCACCTGTCATTTTGCAATTGATTCTGTGTTTTAATTTGTATTGTGGTATTCGTAGTACTGTTGAAACCAGAGTTCCTTAGATAATAGCTATTCTTTGCAAATTGAATACTGTGTTTCAAGAAAACTAGTTATGTTCTATTCGTCCAAGGTAAACCCAGGTTATGTATATGTGACATAGGCCACCTTATCTCAAAGTTTCTAATAGAAGACTCGTGCCTCAAAACAATGGTGATTTAGATGACCAGTATACATATGAGAGTCGAGATCACCTTGATATACAAATTTCAGATGACACTATTCTATCTTCAACCTATGTCTAAAACCAGACGTAGACAAGGGTTATCTTATTCTCAATGATTCTATACGTTGAGATCTTTTCAAAATTTTTTGGAACTCTTACATTTTATTACTCCTTTTCAATCAATATCAAGGTACAAGTGATTAGGTCAATTCATTGTCTTAAGGTAGACAAATTATTATCGGCACGATAGAATTTTCGTAAAAACATCCAAAGTGACCTTTACATAGATCAGTCTACCTCAGCCTAACCCATGACAAAAAAGCGGTATTTCCTTTAATCCTGAATTAAAGGATTTAGAGGCTATGTCTATCATAGATTTGCAATGATCATATGCTTTCTTGATTCTTACGGTAATTGAGCTGAGAATTTGGGTTCACTGCAGGGTCTATCATTATTCTCGAACTGCATATCTCATGGGTTTCAGGGTCCTGACGTTACGGCGAGTAGACTCGACATCGCTGGCAATGTAATGGGTAGTGTTGTTAACTAAGAACACACTCGCACTAAGCACAATTCAAATGATTGCTTGGTAGTGAGGATCTTACAGTGATAAAGGCAGGTAAATCATGTAAGTCTCTTTGTTCTTGCAAGGTATCGCTAATTTTTGGGTGCTTGAATTGTTGGCTTGTTGGTCAGTGGTTACGGCAAGACAAAAGGAGAGCTAAAAAATCAAGGGGCTCCAAGCTAGACACGTCTTGAAGGGTGATTAGGCCTTGTTCGGTGCACGTCCAAGGCTCAACGAGGAGGTGAAAATACATTAGACATTTCGTGTGTCTTTTGTTGAGACTTAATCTCGTCTCGTGACTACAGTACGATTCAGTCACACTAATTGGTTGAGGCAGGCTTTTCGTTGTCTATGAACAGCCCATGAAGAGTGTAGTGGTCTCCTTTACCTAATGAGGTGAATACCGTTGATGGCATACTATACACCTTCTTTGGCGGTCTGCTGTTCGTTAAAATTCTCTGGTGTAATCATTCGCGCTCGGACGTCAGAAAGATGCTTTGATCACTTCTGGATGTTTGGAAATTTGATCACGTAGAATTGTGTTTTGATCTCCAATTTAAACATGGATTAAGTGCTATTTGTATGTGGAACAAATGACTTATTTAGATTTGAAATAAAAGGCTATCAGAGCGTATGTCACCTTACCTAGGCACAATCTAATATATTTAATGGAATTCCTCCTACTTTGCCTCGTTTTTTTTCGATAACATATCTCGACAAGGCTTTTTTACGAAGGTTATTATCCTAAACAAAGTCACGTAGCGTTGTCGCGATATCTCGTGCCTTCTATGCTCTCGTTTTCAGGCTTCTAGAGGGAAATACATCGTGCAGAAAAAAGGTTCGCTTATTCTCGCACATCTTTTATTTATTCCTTGGTGAGGATGTTGGCCCTGCTAAATAATTTGGCATAACATTTATTAATTTCCTTCTGAAAGATTCATTATCGGTGATTTTGATTTTTCTATTAGAATATTATGGCAATGTAATAATGGACTTAATTACGGTCAGAAAGACTTCTTTCTATGGGCTTGCATAATTTTAGGCATGAAGCAAGGAAAAAATAAATGCGCTAATAATTAATGTGGATGTACGTTATTAACATACCGGAGAAATACAATACCGAGTGAGGATACTTCTAAGAGAACATTTGGTCGTTTGAAGAATGCCTCTAGCTTGGAGAAGATAGCTCAATGGGCTTGTCTAGGTGCGTCGAATCAAGGGAAATCATCACAAGGGCTAGTATTGAATAAATTGAAATCATCTGGCTGGAGAGAAAGAAATAAGGCTAAAATAATAATGAATATCGAAAGGTATTTTGTGCGGAGAGTCCAATTGGACGAGCTCAATACCTCCCTGATTGATAGTCTTGTATACTAAGTTTTAGAATCGCTATGAGAATTGGTAAGCGTTATTACGTCCTTCACTGGTGCTTTACTGTTATTGGCGCTTCTTTTTTACGTGAGTCGTTAGGGTAACATATGCGCTTCTGAATTGCACTGCGTGAGGCTTTGTTACTGTCTCCGCTTAGTTAACCATATTATGACACTTATTAGGGTACGATCTTTAGTTTATGCCCCAATAGAGTATATAATTCAATTGATCAACACTGAAATATTGAGCGTTTGTTTAGTATGTACGTCTGAGAAATGCTTCGTGTTTATATGCGGGCATCTTGCTACTGTATGAGTATATGATCACTGGCGCTCATAATCGTACGACAAGCGTATATTATGCGCATGGGTTTTTACAGTTTTGCTTTGTCGTATTTTTATTTATGACGCTCGTCGGCCTATACAATGAGAAGCTAGCCCACTTATAATATGAGATACAGAGTAAGTCGAGAAGTACCATTGTGCGTGACTTTTCATTTGATATATCGCACTGAAGATTACATGCTACGACTCTCTCTACTCTTTTCACATATTAGACAAAGCGGACTTCTTCATAGCTTTACAATTTTAGCCTCACACAATTTGACACAAGTCACATATGAGAATTCACAACATCTATACTCTCTAACTATTCTAAATACGAAACTTACAATGTAGCTCACTTTCGACTTTAGATTCGATTTTTAAATGCTATCTGTATTTCCTAATTTAATTGGGCAAATGAAACAAGTCAGTAAATTATAAGGGCTCTATTAGTAGTCGGTGAGGATGCTGGCGAACAAGAAACCTTCTTGTCACTCGTTATGTCGTAATGTCCATTGTTCGCTCAATGACTTTTAATTGATTAACCATTTAGTTTTGAGTTTAATTGTTAATAGCGACATTGTTTGGAATTTTGGTCATCTTTTATAATTCGTTGCTTCAAGAATCATTATAGGTAGCAATGGTTTTGAGTGGCTAGCATATTGGGTAGCATAAGTTTGTAAATAATGTTGATATTTGCGTAGAGCTTTATATTTATAGGTCTTAATAATATGTTCATTGTTTCGCCAAGATTATGGTTAATCTTTGCTTTAATGTCTGTATTTTTGGTTCACAACTTATTTACATATTATTATTGTCCACTATAGTATATCATGTGGCATTTTACACCCGATTTCTTGTATATGTCTCGACTTAGCTCGCAAATTCAATCGAAACTTCGAAATTAAATATAGAAGACGATTCCTTTTCGCAGATTTTGAGTTCTCGTAACTAAATTGTGGTTTGCTTTTTTGATTGCTTTAGAAATTCTGGAACAATTCCCGACTTTGCTAGCTCTGTTTCTTGATTCAGTTTGTACGAACGTGTTGAGGAAGAACTGATGCTATATTTTAGACAAATTATCATGTTATGTATCTGCCATTTTGTACCTCTGCAAAATCTTTGCTAACTATGTTTTATCATATTGTCATTTCGCTAGAAGTGGTCTATAGTTAAGTAACTTTGAGTTTTATATTATTCTCTTTTCGGATCTTAGGTTAGTATTTGTGTTGTCATAGACAATTGGATCCCGGATGAGAAAATTTATCAATCACGTTTTTGTTTGTTTTTCAACAATTGACGCGCCAGTGCATAGCATTAACAGGACTAAATCACATAGGCAGTGTTAAGGGGTTGGTTTGTAGTGCTACAGAAAGGTACGCAAAGCCTGTATTATTACTATTGTACTTAACTGGTATTCATAGTGTGTATTCGCCTTATTATTAGTTGAGGATAGGTCCATTATAAGGTTTTTTCATAATAGCAACACTAGAATCAATGCACCTTTCAAAGTCAAATCAATAGGGCTTTTTGAATTCAATTGTTATGAGGGGTGTAATGGAACCTAAATGTAGACAGTGAGGCCGCTACATGCGGGCGAATTGGGTTACCGATCTGATTCGTACATGTCCGAACCCACGACTGGTTACTTGATTGGACGTGGGGCTTAATATTGGGCACCTCACTGTTTTCGGTCCGTGAATAAACCTATATAGGCACGGGGCGATCCCTCAATTCGAGACCACCCAACGCATTCACTGCGGATTCATGGCTCAACTCCATGAACTGAAGTGAGGTCACGTCCCCTCCTAAGGCAGGGCGAAAGCCCTACAGAGCAGATGACTGTCAGCCCCTGCCGAGGCTCTCCAAGGGAAGGTCTTCACCAGCACAGAGCACTAACCAGGAAGGCCCAGTAGTGGGTGATCACTGGCGACAAAGAGGTTAGAGCAGAGTGCAATGAGGGGACTATACCTGAAATGGCTGTCCAGCTTGGCAGATGACCCAGGGAGCTGCCGCAGGAGGAAGAGAGTGTGCAGGTGACTTGAAAAAGAATGTGATGCAGGCTGAGGAAAGTCCAGTTGAATGTCCTGTATAGGAATCGGGGTGGCTTACTGGTTGAAATGGAGGCTTCATCCATGTGGAAGCTCTCCCTGATCTGGCTACCTTGATATATGTCTCAAATTGCTTGCCTTCCTCCTCTGGCTTCTTAGCTGTTAAAACAAAGACAATTTGGATTTGCTTTGAACTACTTTGTTATTTGGAAATTTGTTTTATGCTTGTTCATTTGTGAAGAAAATTTTGCTACTTGGCCATGTAAGGGCTCTTTTTTGGAGCTAGCCGGCAGCCACAGCTTATGTACAACTTGCCTAAGGGCAGTACGCTTCCATAGTTTTGTATGACTTCTATTGCATGCTTTGAAATGTCCACTTAGTGGCCCATAGAATTCTAATACAGGAATTATGGAATTTATGTTTTAACACATAGATCAGGAATTTTTGACCAGTGTGATCGAGGGGTAGTAGTGTCCCCCTAGATTGCTATGAAATTTACATTGATAGATATTCAAATAAGGTCATCTGTCTGTCATAAATTTCAAAATGCAAAAATTTCTAGGCATAGTTGCATGATTGTTATGGTTAAATGTTGTGTACAAAAATGCAATTTTGGTTTAATTCCTTCCAGGGTTACTTGTCCCCCCAAGACTTTATGTTAAATTATTTAGGTATAATTTAACCCTATAAGCTCTTGTTTGGAATTACTTAGGCTATGGCAAACATTAATACTATGCAAATTTACCTGGAGGATGACTTCCTTATATATTTTTGCAATGCACCAAACAAAAGAATAATTATGTACTGTGTTTAGCCACATGGCAGGGTTTACAGGTGGGCATAACTTAACCTGGCACTATTTGTTAATAAAACAGGGTTTTTAACTTAGATGACATAGGTCATGCTAATACTTATTCATAAGATTAGGGTTTTAACCAGATGGCTCTTCACCAATCTAGTGTATGATTCCTGAAAAAAGAGCAGGCTTTTTTACCAGGTGCTCTATCACAGCTGGTCTATCTCTGTGAGAGTAGGATTTTTTAACCAGGTGGCTCTTTCACCAGCCTGGTACTATCTCTTGTAGAAAGAGTAGGATTTTTACCAGGTGGTCTTCACCAGCCTGGTACTATCTCTGTAGAAAGAGTAGGATTTTTTTAACCAGGTGGCTCTTCACCAGCCTGGTACCGTATCTCTGTAGAAAGAGTAGGATTTTTTATGTTTTTCTCAGAGAGGGAGATATTTTACATCTAAAAGAAACAAATTATTTACATAAAATATACATGCTAGACATTATCTACCATGGACAAAAATGCATCCTTATGATATATATATATGTACATTGTTTAACATATGGTTATTTCACCTACTTTTAATCAAAATGGTGCTTATGTATTCAAGACTTTGGCAAGTCTATAGCATAATCTTCTTCGCTGATCTGAATCCATATACTTGGCAATTCAGTGCTATCTAGCTCCTTAGTCCTGTAAGTTCCAGGCATGCTTTGGGAATGATCTGATCAGGCCCTCCCAAGTTGGCAGAAAGCTTGCATGAATTCTGCTTCTGAAACCCTGCTGCTGGATTCTTAGGACCAGATCTCCTACTGCTGAGAGGTCGTTGCCTGACTGTCTGTTGTAATAACTTTGCTATCCTTTGCATTATAGGCAGCTGTCTGGTTGCTAGCATCATCCCTCATCTCTTTTACAAGGTCGAGGCATTCGACAAGACTTGTTCGTTTTGAGGGCTCGGCTATACTGTGAAGGTACTGAGAGATGTGGAACGCGACTTCAAATACGGAATCAGAGCTTGTTCCATATACCGGGTATAAGGTGAATGACAGGTGGATCTTTTTAAAACTTGTGGTTCTCGCGTGAGCAGAGTACACTGGCAATTCTGGAGCCATAAGGCCTTTCTTGTCATCTAGCTTTCTTTTTAGACCATATCAGGATCTGCTTTGTTTTGCTGCCCTACTGCAAGACCCATTATGATTGTGGGTGCAGAACTGCGAAAATGCTACTATTGATCTTGAACTGGGCTAACAAGCTTCAAACGATCATTTAATCAAACTGCTGCCATGATCAAACACCAGGACACTGGTATAATACATAATCTGTCAGCACATTCTGCATATAGATTTTCTGACTATCCTTTCTGAGATGTTGGAATTAGGCCTCAGACTCAATCAAACTTGCTAAAATCACACAACGATCAGCCACTTTTTCACCTTGGGCTTGGGAAAAGGCGGATGTCAAACTCCCATTGTGCAAATGGTTTGGATTAAGGATGGGATGCAGGTATTGCTGGCTGGTTGGATGGATGGAGAAAACGGCTTTGACCACTGTATCACTCTCAGTCACAACTTGAACAAGAATCTGCAGTCATTGGTTGGCCAATAAGTAGCCAAACGAAGAGCTTTGTGAACCAGGGGTGCTGGCTGGCCACATGATGCCCCCATATGCCTTCATGATTTCTCTGAAGGATGTAGTCTTATCAGTATCGACATTCATTAGAAGAGGGTTGTGAAGGTGTGTGTATCTCTGTACATCTCAACCTGGATATGGTTGTAACTTTGAGCAGCCAACTTGACCTTCCTGGCATGTGCTTTAATCACAGGTAGGCACCCATTTTTGTTTGTATGCTATAATATCTGCCATCCATAGTGGTGGAGGTCCACTTGGAAGAGCGTACATAGATTCACACTCTGTGCTCCTTTTTGGGAAGACTTCAATAAAACAGACCTGGTCAGATTTTGGAGGGGTAGTTGCCAACTAGCCAATGCATCTGCCAGGATTTTTCCTCTCTTGGGATTGACGAATCTCAAATGATTGAAGCTTCGAAGCCGCTCTTTCAATCTTGGTGATAGGGTGGCCTGCGAATAGGCTCTCTGGCCTCACTACTCCCCCTGTACTGGTTAGCAACTAGTATGGGGATCAGTCATGAGACATACCTAGTTGCCACAATAGAAGACGAGTTGCAAGCCTGCTTTGGCAGCCATCATATTCTGCTTCATTATTTGTGGCTTGAACTTGAACTTCAGGCGCCATACTCCCATGACATCTTTCTCTGGTGAAAGCAATCACTACACCCAGCCTCAGATGCTGACATCAGTTTGATGAACCATACAGAGTATAACTACGCAGAGGGGTCCACTGTACAGAGTCTCTTCTTCATAATTGACTTCTGCTAAAAGAAAGATCACGCAACCAATAGCTTGTGCTACTCTATAGCCTGTCCCCCTGGAGTGAACAGCGATCTCCCTAAACGCAGCTAAGCCTCACAGTGCCCAGTATAGAGGCTCACACTCTACCCAACGCCACCTCTTTCCCCAACTTCTCTCACAGACTTTCTCAACCAGTTGGGAAAGCCATCAGCTCAGCTCAACCTCACACCACGGGAACTGAAGCATACACACAGTTTCCTGCGGCCTCCTCACATCGTCCACTAGCTGCCTATACCATTACTAACTTAGCATGGCCTCTTTTAATCATAGACAGAGAATCCCGGGCTCTTCTGCCCCATACGCTTCAATGCCCACTGACATACACCCAACGTCCCCAGGTTGGGGTGGGACCCCTTATCCCCCCCTATTCGCCTCTCCATTAACACTCAAAGATGCACTCACAGCCTCGTCCTCTCGCCCGCCCCCCCTGACTGCAATATACGCGAAACCAGGTCTCACCCTTGGCTCCGTGGTCTTCGGCCAGCGCGCTTGGCAGCTTCCGCCTCGCGGTCGATCCCTTTAACGCTGGTTGCACCAAGGCCCTCCCTTTTCGGCTCCCTGCAATCCCCAACTTGCAAATGTCTTCGCTTACCCTCCCTTTAAGCAATCTTAGAGAACCTGGTGTGACCTCCTCTCAAGCCATGACCTGGCTATGACCCCTGCGATAATGCTCTTAGGTGCCATTCACTGCCTGAATTTTGCTTCGTATAGGGATCTTGAGGGGACATTATCTCATGTGGTTATTGGGGAGAAGATACACTAAAATGGCTCATGCTCGATAAATTCACTTTTTGAATACTGACAGAGTGATTGTTGCTCGACTCAATTTTTAGACGGCGATTAATGACTGAGCTTCATGAAAACAAACTACATTGAAAATGAATAGCTACTGTAGCCTTAACAACCTGTTAAAAATATGGGAAGTACAATAAATTTTCTTTCAAGGCTAAGATATTGACAGGTTGTTGGTATTTTGCGTTCGTATCGACATTTCAAGCATAAATGTTTTCTTGCAAGGACTATCTTGCACTGTTTTGGATACTTACTATTTCTTGGGTATTTTCGATAGTGCATCCTATCTTTGACCAATTGTGTATCAAGATCATATATCCAAAGATATTCTTATACAAGGGGTCCGGTAGTCGCCCTTTGACTCAATTTTACTGGAGTCATCAAATAGACTTTGGGAAGTCTCATTACAGACATGTTATCGGTGTTTATGTGTTATTAGAGGTCACCGACTATTGTCTTTGGGGAAATGTGTACGTTATAAGTGCGAACGGAGGCGGGTGGGTTTGATGTTCAAAGGAGGCCATCATGTATGGGATAGACTCACTAGTATATTATATTTTGGCGTGTAGTTTATTATAAGCTACATTGGTACTAGGATGCAATTTGACTTTAGGCCCACTATATAAATTGTAACTTTGATATAATCTACATGTATTTTTTGGATTTTTGATCAATGTATGCTTTGGATGGCATGCTTGGTGAAAGGAGTGGGTTTGTTCTGTTTGTGTTTTTGTTCTCTCGCTGATGTTTGTCTGGATGAAATTAGACATAGGATTGTATCTAGTGAATATAACAACTGTATAAACAGAGAGTGGCATATGAATATGATGGGCTCTTCTGTGATTTGTTGCACGCGGATTGAGATTATGAGGGTCTACCAAGTTTAATGATGGGTGTAGAGTCCGTGGCAGGGGTAGTAGTCTTTTTGGGCAGGCTTTATTTAGTCTCGGAGTGCGAGTGATTGTTCATCTATCATCGTTTTACATTCTCTTTTACAAGAAGAACTATGTTAAATTGAGAATAATGTTCATCTGCACAGAGATCTTCTTACTAACAAACATCTGGTATCTTGCTAGACGCACGCGTCTAGAGGAGCTTCGCTGAGTGCTGTAAGCACTTAGGGTAAGTCCACATTATGAATACACTGGGTGATGACTAAATCTAGCACCAGTACTTAATTTGGTGACACTAAAACTAGAGCTGTTTAATGCCTTCATGCAGCCAGATGAATATGCTCTCACCAGTATTGTGTTAATATAAGACTGTGTGTCTTTCTTCATTTATCCTAGTCTTATGTTAAGCTCAGCGCGCTTTCTCTAATGGCTGCGGTGTGAAGAGAAGGCAGTTTTGGTTGTAAGATCTATTTTACTAAAGTACCAACTTCCATAAAGTACCAGGTCAGGATCGATCCCAGGCTTTGCCAAATAACTGCTTGGAAAGGGCTTTTAAAGTGGCAAAACAACAATGCTTTTGCGATAGCGTTGTTTCTCTGAGTTCTATGTTCCAGCTAAAGTGTATAATACATTGACGAAATCAGACCTGATTTGTCGTAGATGACACTCCTATAAGCCGAAAAGAAATGCGGAAAGAGAGCATAACGAGAATCAATTTTAAATTATGTTGTTTGTGCTCACGAAATAGCCCATTATTGATGGGAAAAAAGACTCTTGTGTTCGTTCGTGGCACTGAGATATGTTGGCCTAGAGTAGAACAAGCCAACTAGTATAATATCCTACTAACAACCCCTCTGTGGGTCTCAACGTATGCAAGGAAAGAGATGACTTGAATTCTCGTTTGGTGGTACATTATAATGTTAAGCTTGGAGAAAGCTCTTAGGCTCACTCGTATAGTGACTCATATTTGTACAGATCATCGCATCTGCATTGTATCTTCATAATGAGGAATGCACTGGACTGGACGTACTTCTTGCTCAGCCCCGCTTCCCTCTAACCTGCCTTCGAGCTTGAAGATGGCTATTAAATTTCTTTCCTTGATGAATTTACAGGCCTGCGCATGACATGACTGGTTTTGATCGCTAATTTATGAAGAGAATAGGTTCTTCTCAAACCATATGATTAATAGGCGTTCATATTAGGTTTTTTATAATGAAATAAGAAGACGTTTAGCAGCACGCCGGCAACTGTTCATCGTGAATTTATAATTAAACAATGCAGAAGTATGGAAAGTAAATGTACATTAGGTTATATGCTACCTTTCAATTCCACAAGGGCTTTGCTAAACTTAATTGCACATTATGATTCGATATGTGCTCGCATTGCGCCGATGTTGACAGAATTTCGGTATCTTTGCTCCTATATAGACTGTTAATAGGTGCATTCAGCTTCTAGGTCGATATATTAGGGCTGGTAGACATGGAAACCTATAACAGTTAATTCTTTTCTTAACGACAGATCTCATTCGGTCTCTATTGCAGTGACTTGGCACAAATAAAGTTTTATTTTCTCATCACTTTATGGATGAATGTAGTATTATGAGTTTCCAGAAGGGGAATCCAGTGGTGTAGTATGGGTGTGGCTCCCTTTCAAGAGTTATGGTATGGGCTACCATTATTTACCACTCTTATCCAAACTTGATATGTCTACAATTTTTTGATAACAAGACCAATGTACAGGTAACTAATATGTCAAACTTGTACAGAGCTAAAGCAAGAAACAACCCTAATCCAACAGCACAATAACAACAAATTTTTTCAGAAAATCAATAAATCCCAATATAGCAAACCTCTAAATCTTACAATAAACAGGTATTGTCCAAAATGGACTTAAGAAAATTGTATTGAAGTCAGTAACTTTTGAGAAAGATGACACTAATTTGGATACGTGATCACAGGTATAACTCAGGAGAATAAATTGCTAGTGAGATAGCTCGCAAGTACCCTCTGAAAATATAAGGGCTTGAAGAATTGTGTACAAAAAATGCCAACTATTATATTTAAATGATAAAAGTCGAAATGATACCTCTCATAATTCCAACTGCTTCTAGTTAAAAAATTTGCACGAATAAGCCAGAACAATTGCAAATTGGAACAACCTAAAGACATCAGCTGTTTGAATCTTTTTTGTTATCAAGCAGTGAACATATCATGGGTGGGGGAACATAGAGGATAGGTGAACCAAAACTTCCCAATAGAATAGATCAGTTTCGGCAATAATTTCATTGTATTCTCGGTCCCTCTATGGGTTCTTTCATGAGGTTCTTCATTTTGGACTAAGGAGTATAATCATCTCAGAAACTAATGAAGCGTTTAGGAGTTTGCCAATATCCATGATCTACTGTCTGTTTCTCTCTCACTAGCACTTTGTTTGGCGCGTACTTTAGTATGACTTCCTCTCTGATCTCCATTTGTGTTTGTCGCTACATTGTCTTGTGACTTTCTCATTTCCCCGGAGAAACTTCAAAGAATCCAGTTGTTCTGTTTTGGAATGCATCAATTGTTGTTGGTGTTCTTCAGAAGCTTCGAACCACTATCTCTCAAGTGCGAATGACAGGACACTCATGGAAATCACAGTACTTATTAGGGTCTTTCAGCCTTGACTTCTTGGGAGGTTTGATCCATTTATCCTCTCCTTGTGAGTTGCATATATTACTGCCCTGTCTGTGTTGAGGGGGGTAAAACTTTCGAAAATAGGTGGAAGTGGTGCTGATGCTACTCCTTTTTCTTTCTCCTCTTTTCCTTTCTGGTTTTTGGCAGTAAGTTGGTGATTTTCTTCTCCTTTTCGGAGCTGCAGTTCCACCTGGTGCGTGGTCTTCTATTGAACCCTCCGGGTGGATAATATTCTGAGATTCGCATTGCCTGGCCAGGGTATCACCTTTTGACTTGGTGAGGTGTCCCTGAACGGGCCTGGTTCTGAGACCATAACTGAAAGCCATGATTACCACATCAGGTTTTGATCTGGAGCCATTATGGCCTCCTTATTGAACCTGGTAGATATCACGCAGACTTTCATCTTTACCCTGTTTTACAGACTAAGCGTCGACTGAAAGATTTTTCTCTCCTTCTACCCATTATAAAATGATTGCTGAACTGATCCGCCAGGTCAACAAAGCTATGGCACTCCTGAGGGATATCCTAAACCAGGCCTGTGGCAATTCCTGTCAAGGTGGTGGAAATACTTGCACCAGGTTGCATTGTGAATTCACCCAGGTACATATGCCCCTCATAAAGAGCCACATGGTCTTCAGGATCCCCAGTACCATCAAATTTGATGTGGCCTGGCATTTTAACTTTTTGTGACCGAGCTTTCAAAATTTCCTCACTAAGTGGTGATGGAAGATACCTGATCTCAGCGGCTGCATGCATTGTGTTTGACCAGAGGAAGCAACAGTTGCCGGTTGACCCTGTATTCGATCCGTTCTCCAACCTTTGAAAGCTGAGAGACGATTCCAAGCCTGTCGGGAACTGCGTCCAGCCTGGTTGCATGTCCAGGTCTGGTAGTCTGCGACGTATATCGAGCGGATTCTGCTTGTTGATCCATGTCTGACGTTGCTGACCGGTCCCGGCGGCCCAGGACTCGCATATTCACCTCAAGGTCCCATACCAGTTTCATCTGGCAGGCCTTCCATCGACGGTGAATGACCCAAACGATGGTGAGGAGGAAGGAGTGTGGTGGCGAGTAATTCAGTCGCCTTCTGACGTGTGGTCGTGTTGGTCTGTCTGTGCCGTCTACCTAATCATGTACCTCCTGTTGAGCGCTTGTGTGGGCAGGTTTGGACCAAAAAGTCATTGCTTGAGTGGTTCCCACTCCGAAGTGTTTCCACATAACTGAGGATGCCCAGACCGGCACGTCTTATGATATTTCTTGCTTGCTCCACCTGGTCTGGCTCGTGGAGTCGAGTAACCTCGTGTTCCCAGAGGGAGGAGGTTCTTGTTGATAAGTCCCCACTGGTCCAAACGACCAGTATCTGGTTCCCTCGGACTGTTGATGGGTAATAATGAGACGGTGGTGGCATGAACCCCGGTTCCCTCCCGGTGTCTTGCTGACCTGGTAGTTTGGGAGCGGCTTCTTGCCGTGGATGAGAACTCCTCTGGCTTTTCTATGGTCAAGCTCTGTCACCATGCATCATCTCCGGGTTGGATGCATCCATGGTTCTCTTCACTCAATATGTGACACTACGACCCTCCTTCTAGCGCAAATTGTTGGTACAATATGTGGTACTTGCTGACGCGGCAGTGGCAAGAGCCGGTTGTGGTGAAGATGGACTGGTGGCATCCTGGTTCCTAAAACCGGTTGAACTACCCTGGGGCACCAGGAACAGCCCCTTCGATGGAGGTGTCAGTATTACGGGGTAATCAATATTTAGAGAGAGAGAATGTAGGTATGTGGTGTTCGAATGAAACCAGCCTTGGGGCTCAGCCTGCTTTTCCGCGGAATTTGCAATGGTCAGCCTTCCTCAAACATGACAAGTGGCGTATTGAGATATCAGGTAGTTCACGCATGCATCCAACTTTGATTAGTGTGTTGGTGGCTTTGCTCTTTTAGCCCACAGTTATTCTCCCTTTGACAGGGCCTATTGGATCAGCTAGCACGAATTGGGCCTATTGGACTTAGTTAACATGGCCCTGGTGGCTATTGGCCTGGTGGTTCAATGGGTACCAACAGCTTGTGATCACCGCTCTCGAGCAGTGAAGCACGATGGTAGTGTCATTGCACTTCACAAGTTCACTACGCCAGTGCTTTGTTTCATCGACTTATTTTATTCTTTTCATAATTCTTCCGTTCTGTTTTGTTCTTTTCTCCGGACTAGAATTTTATTTTTTCTTCTTGTAATTAACTTAGGATGCATTTGGACCTTAAATATGCCATATAATTCCTAGAGCCTATGATTTAATAGACGGAACTACATAGTAGTCACGAGTTATTTGATTACTTAAGTTAGAAATAATTATAATTTAACATTTTAAAAATATAAAGATACAATAAATGATATAATATGTCTAAAGTGTTATAAATACAAGAATTTTACCATGCAAGTGCTTAATCTTTCTTACACAATTACACAACCATACTCAATAATTGAAGTATAACATACATCAAATAAATGTCGTCATACTAAATAATTTCCACATAGAGAATGAAATTGAATACTCCGTACAACGATTTTTTTAAGTCGAAATATGTACAAGTCATAGAGTTTCTAAAATGTTGTTTTTTAGAGTTTTCATCATTATAAAATGCTTTTCTTATCTTGTTAAAAAAATTGTTAAGTTTTTCAGCATGTTTTTTTCTTGTGCAAGAGAGCCACAAGAATGGGTAGATATTTATAATGAAGACGAGTTTGAGGGTTCGAACCCTTGACCATTAGGATCAAAGGTAACGTTGAGACTACTGCTACAAACCCCTTCTTCCGCGTGTTTTTAAAGCATTATTTTCAAATTTCAATTCCGASTTTAAAKATATGGAGACTTTAGTAGTCGATCTAGTTTTGAACTCATCCAATAGAGCTGAGGAATTCTTGTTTTAATAGTCTTTTATGATAAAGCAACAATGCATTATGCATAACTACAATAACATGGCGATTGGTGAATATACACTTTAAGCTTTTCCTAGCTAGCAATTTAAAGTCTCAGCAGTGTCATTTGAATTTTTTAAATACAATGTAGAAGAAAATCGTAAAATTGAGTTTAAAATATAAAGAATTTCAAAAAATAAACTAGTAGAAGAAACCAGTGACCTTAGAGCATCTTCAATGGTTAGTAAAAAGAACTTGCTAGCAATTTATTAAAATGTTTAAGCATGTAGCTCACCGTTGGAGAAAGTGGCATGTTGTTTGCTTTCAAYCAGACCCTGCTCAAACAAGCAGGGTAGCTTGAAATATTCTTTCCAATTAGAATGTGTCAAGTGTAGATTTTTATTAATTAATTTTTCATTTTCATTTTATATAATTTTTTTTGCTATTTTACTTAAAATTGCAAGCTACATAGCAAAGTAGCTCACTATTGATTCACCTTGTAGCTTAAAATCATTGTAACTTAAAAATTGGATGAAACAAGGTAAGCTACAAGGCATTGTAGCTTACTATTGGAGATGCCCTTAATACTACATTTTTTATATAAATAAATAAGCAGAAATTAGTGAAAATTGACATTGTTTTGGACGTTAAAAATTAACATTCTTAATTGTATTTAATTAAAGGGTGGCTAATAGCYATTCATGCATTATATGTAACTACTAACTTTTCCCACCAAATGAAAGTTGCATATGTGCCTCGTTTGTCATATCTGTCTTGGCAGATTCCTTACTACACAACATGCAAAAACAACTAACAAAGTGACTTAATTAAAAATACAATTTTCGGTAAAATAATTTTTGYACCACACATCCCCAAATATGATAAATCTCGAAGTTGCCCAAATACCACATTTTTTATTAGGGCCTCCCAAATTTAATGTTGTTATGTAACTAGGAAGCACACAAAGAACATAATAAATCTTCGCTGCTTATTCGTTTCAAATTATTCGTTATATTTTACAGAAAGAGTAAAGAAAAAGACGATCTTTCTGACAAAAAAAAAGTTACATAGGATAAATTATTGCACAAATACAACATAACAAGTAATATAAAATTTTTAATAACAGAAAGTGAAAGAAGTAAAAAAGAAACCAAAAAAATACTCCGTATACGTTTGTGTTTATTCAGTAACTTAACTTTAAATAACGGGAAAGTGATTTCAGGAAAGAATAGTTCGAAAGCTGTCATTTCTATTAAATAGTTGATTTTGTCACTTTGTGTTTGAAGTTTATTGTTGATGTTCAACTTTAAGAACTATTGATTGGTAAAGTTGCACTTCCTACTTTAGTGTATATGTACCTTCCTCTAAACATGGTGCCTGGAATGCTTGAAAGATTTATTTGCCGTCAATTTTATTAACACAAAGAGGTATTTATATCAAATTGTTGGTACAATCATTGTTTGCTGAGTGACAATGGTACACGGGCTGGTGTTAGTGGTGTTGAACTTGACTTCAATCCAAGTACTCTACAAATTCAAGGTGAACTACCCTGTGGGCACACAGGAACAGCCCCGTCTCGATGGAGGTGTACCGTCAGAGTTTATTACAGCTAGTTAAGACGTTTTAGAAGAGAAGAAACTCAGGTAAGAGTATTTATGTGAACTTACGAGGTCTGCGGTAGGCCTATAAGACTGCCTTTTATACTACTTAATATGCATGGGTGCATGTATCTCCTCACGACAAGTGTCACACAACTGGCCAGGTTAGTGTGTCGCTACACAAGCTTTCACCTTTTAAACTGGGTGGTAGGCTTGTTTTGACATCCTTTTGGCCCTTGGGATCATTTGCTTTGTCGGCCCACCTGGGTATGTGTATATGGGCTTGGTATCATATTAGGCCTGGTAACTAATAATGTACCATCAACTTAGCCCCCCTCTAGCCTGGTTTATATCTAAAGATTTTATCCAGGTCACTGGTTACCAGTGTCTGCCGCCTGGTTTCCATAGAGACTTTCAAGACCATATATCTTACCCAGTTTACCAAGTAAACCCTTCGATTAAGTGGGCGGTTTTGTTGGGGTCCTTACGTTTTAATGATGACACCAATTACAGGAAAAAAGATACTGTAAGTTGTTGAATATGTTGGTTTTGGGAACCAGTCTGTATAAGGATACTTGTTTCCCCAGACAAGTTAATACTTATTGTTTTAATGCTTGAAACTAAACTTGTTTGTTACACGGGAACGAACTGATACATAACAAAGCCCTCATATGACTGGTACGATGGAACACATAAGAGATGTTCCTTGACTGTTATGTGAAAAACAGTCATATACCTTTTATGCATCTTTAACATGTTACATGTGCAGTAATATGATGATTCCCAAGACTTGAAAGTATGATCCTTCGAAAAACATTCAATCAGAAAGAAGTGTGGCTCAAAATGAAGTATTTAAAGGAAGAATTCCAAAGTCTTGAAGATGTACATGAAGATGAAAGAAATACATCTTAAAAGTGTTTATATCTAGGAATTTACATGTAATATGCTCTGTATGTGTGACTTAATTGTTATGGTTTACAGTGTCTTATATGTGTTTGTGAGTTATTTGTATGAATTCTGGTACAAGAATGGGAGAGACCAGAATTCATACATACTCAATTAGGGAAACCAGGCTGGGAACGCAGCTGTGTCCATTGAAGTGGAAATTATGGTTGCGAATTTGAAAAAGAGTTTTTCTAAAATATTTTGTAAAAAGATATATTCTGAAAATAAGTTGCAGCTGGAAATATAGATTGATGAATATGGTTGTTGCTTAACCTAGGAGCTATATATCTTGTTCGATTATTTTCGTTAAAACATTTAAATCGAATCAGAAATAAATACTTTCCGATAAATCTCATCTTGCCTTAGCTCGGCAGTAGAGATTTAAGAGAAATCACTAGGTTTAGGTCAACAAACATATAGATCATCTTTCATTATACTTCTAATTCTACACATCTCTCCACGGATCAAAAAAGAGTTTCATATTTTGAGAGAAAACACATAAGCACAAGAACGTTTACTTGAGTCAACACAAGAGCATTAGGTCGAGCTTTATATTATTTCTCTTATTAGTTATTAGGAGTAAATCAAAAGAGGAAAGGTTGTCTATTGTAAAGACATTCAACAAGAGGGGTTGAGGCCTGGGAGTGTTTGTGAGTTCAACACACAATTGGACTTACGAGTGTGAGTCGAGTGCTAACAATTAGAGTTGGTGTGGGGTGTGCTGGTTCTCGGAGTAGGGAAACAGCAGAGTAGTGTGTCTTTTGTTTTTCGGAGTAAGATTATAAAAGAACATAGGGTAGGGGACGTAGCCCAGAGTTGGGTGAACCTCGTTAAACTCTTGTGTATCTTTATTGCTTTATTTATATATTCCCTGCTATGCAGGAACCAGCCCAAACTTGTCCCCATACTAAGTTCCGAAAGGATAAGTAAAAATTGGTAATGGAGATAATTATATACTCAATTCACCCCCCCTCTTGAGTAGCACATAACCTTCAGGTTTTTACTGGGCAGTTAATTTTAGCACTTTACTGCCACGTGATGATCTCCTCCACTATCCAAGCAGTTATGCCATTGTGGGCGATTGAAGGGCGGTAACTTCTCCCTTATTTATGGCGGGGTCCACTATCAACAATTCACTTTTCATTTAACTTCAAAAATTTTCCCAACACGTGAAGAGAGATAAAAGTAAGAAGAAAAGAACATTTTCGCTACTATCCACGCCGATCATCAAGTCACTAGGAGCGAAAAGGGCAAATGAATTGGAATAGGTTCAAACTTCAAATTCTCACGTTGGTTGCTGCATTTTTTGTTTGTGACAAAGGAAACTTTGAGGATTTCGAGGCCTGCCTTTGATCAAGTGCAACGTTCGTACCTTTCAATTGATCAGGTAATCCCTTCTTTCTTTCTTGAATTTAACTTACATGTCCACCAATTGTAATGCTTTCTTGATTTTGGCTGGTGTGGTTTGTGATTTTCTCTTTGTTTTTCTTTTCTTTCCCTTTGGTTTGTGGTCGATTTGTGTAGAATATCTGAAGAATATAGTGACTCCCAAAATAGGTCCGAAATCTCCATATATTTAACTGATGAGGAACCGAGAGGATTCTCAACCCCTGATTAGGAGGGTTAGAAGCCAGTCTTCTAGGAGTGTGACCTCAAGACCTAGGACCTCTGACCCATCCCATGGTAGACCAAGCAGTAGCACCCCTTCTTTTTCTAGAGGGACAGCTATGACTGGTGAAGCAGGTGCAACCCTTAGATTACAGGAGGAGGAAATATAGTGGGCTGTATCCAGTGGACTGAAGGAAGTGGTGGACAGGTGCCTGACTATGATTACCCAAGAGGATGAACAAGCAGGGCCATCCATGGACAGGTGGTCTAGGGCTAGAGAAAAGGCTCATAGGGATGAGAGAGCAAACTTGAGGAACACCAGGTTCCTAAACCTTGGACAACCACCACTAGACCTCAGTCTGGTGAGCTGATATTAAGGAAAACGATGGTCCTGCCCACACTGCTCTTGACCTAGAATTCCTTCAGAAAGCATATGAGAAGAGGTATGATATCAGGGTTGGAGAGTTGTATGGGTTTGGAACCAGCTTTGGGTACTGGTTTGAGGTTCCAAACCCCTCAGACAGAGCCTTCTCACCCCACAGGTTTAGAATCCCCATCAACATAGCCCATCTGGAACTAGGTGTTAGGTTTCCTCTTCACCCCTTTATGGTAGAGCTGCTTGATTTGTGGGGGATCAATTTGTCTCAGCTTGCCCCAGTGCTGTTCAGATGATCATAAGCTTCATCTGGGTTTGTACTTTCTTGGAACTGGAGATGTCAACCAAGGTGTTTAGAACCCTGTTCTGGTTGAAGGCTTACAGTGGAACCTAGATTAAGACTGGATGGTACTCCCTGGAAGTTGGTAAGGGGGGAATGATACATATGCCACCTCCTACCCTTTGGTTTGGGGGTCTGAAAAAGTGGTCACAACAATGGCTGTGGCTAAGAGTTCCTCTTCATGAGAAGCACCCGTACTTATACCAGGCCAGGACTGAGTTCACCAGAAACAAGGCCGTAGAGAGGAAAGCCCTATCTCCCAGCAGCCTCACCACAAAAAGGGAAAAAGCCACTTTTCAGTGGTTTCAGGCTTATGGTGCCAGATCCAAAGGGAAGAACCCCACTTTCAAAAACTGGTTACCTCACCTGGCTGCTGGTGGTCTAAGCAGGAGAATCTCCAGAAGTAAGTTTTGTTGAATTGAAGTCTCTCAAACACCTTAGCTTCTTTAATTGTACTTTTATACTTCTATGCTTTACTGATTTAATTTTATGAATTAACCGAATTGCATTTGTTATATGTGTAGTGGAGGCACTTGGGAATTTGGACTAGTCAATTCTGAACATCAGGATGACTCCAACTGGGAACATCACTGCTCTTTATCCAAAATCTGGTGTGCTAAGAGATCAGATTGTGACCCTTGATAGCTTGGTGATTGACCCTGAGGTGTTTGATCAGTTGGTGAGGACCAAACCCACAGATCCCTGGACTGCAGAAAACTTGCAACAACATCCATCCAACATGTCAAGCAGCACATCAGGAGCTGGTCAGGAGAACTTGCAGGCTGCTGGTGCCTCTCAGGGGGCATTAGAGGAAAAGAATACTAGAGTTGAAACGTTGATCACCCCACATGGCGGAAGGAGATCCAGAGCTCCCACTCCCATGGGGAGTGGTGGCAGGACCATATCTGTTCCTTGCTCTAGACTTACCAGGAACAGGCTGAGGGTTCTAGACTTTGGAGTCCTAAGGAGCACCATCTCTCCTCCATCTAGGAGGAGCCCCCCTATTCAGGGTGGTAGGGTTATCCATAGAGGTGGTGTGACCATGGTTGTTCCTGCTGGCCATGGGCCTAGCCTGGGAGGTTAGTCTTCTCAAACCCTGCAAGATCATCCTGGTGACAGAGGGAAAAGGAAGGTGGATGATGTTGTGTCCATCGACAGTGATGA
>SNQN01008074.1:0-23066 GCA_008642245.1 Bassia scoparia | reverse complement strand
TTGTGTTTGTCACATTAAAGTCAGAATAATCATGACGACCGGATTTTGCTAAGCACCCTGCATTGAACATTGACTAGCAATCAAGTGCCGGCCTTATCTATTGTAGAAGTCTTGTTTGTTTATAAATTAGCAACCCACTCTAGTAATCAATGCACTTTCAAAGTCAAATCAATACGCTCTTTCAATCTGTTATTCAATTGTTAATGATTTATGGAACTACAATGAGACCGGAGTAGAGGCCGCTACATGCGGCGCGAATTGGGCTAAGATCTGATTCGTACCATGTACCCCGAACCCACGACTGGTTACTTGATTGGACGTTGGGCCATTAGATTTGGCACCAATGTTTCGGGCGTCGTGAATACACCTCATATAGGCACGATGTCGATGCGCCTCAATCGTGACACACCCCAACGATCATTCAACTGCGATTCCATGGCTCAACTCCAATGTACACTGAAGCTTGAGGTTCAAAGCGCCCTTGCCTAAAGGCAGTGGGCAAGCACACAAAGCCCTACAGTTTTGGAGGACGACTTCCACTGGGATTAATCACAATTTGGTGAGTGGACAGACTTGAAAGTCTCGTGGTTCATATTCATAATCAATTGAATTTTGCTTGTGACCCTTCGGAATAGGGTCAAGTCTAGGCACCTTGGGTCTCAATATGGGCATGTTCTTATGCTCGAGATCACCTTAAGGGGGGATTTTACCTTGTTGCATGTGGCGTTATGTTATCACATGGCTAAGGTAATCCTATCCCGCGCCATGCCGCGTATAGCACGTGTTACTAGATGCAGTGTATATTAAGGGTATCTCGCATACATCACAATTTTGTGGGTGGTGAATTGACCAGCTCTACTCTTAGGCATGTACACTATCAGACTTAACAAGCCGAACTTAAGTTCACTTGATCCTGACCCTTAAGTGAATAATTTGTTTTGTGTTTCAATCAATGTGCTGTTAACTTAGTGACTCTTCATTCAGTCCCAAATTTCTTAACTAAGCCCAGTCCTTAATCTATGTTTTGGGTCAGCTGAAGTTTGTTGATTCCACTTTAGGCCATTCCAAATCCAAATCAATTTCAAACTCCCTTCTCGACCTTAGAGTCTGACTTAGGTTCGGATATCCAATCCAAGAGTCTTTAAATCTGACTGTAGATTCGACCTTTTGCGACCTTAAGACCTAAATTAGGTTCAATTCATTCAATTCAATTCAATTCCAATTCAAGGACCTTAAATCTGAATTAGGTTTCATTCAATTCAATTAAAAACAATTTCACCCAAGGGCCTTAATCTGATTAGTTTCGCTTCAACTTTCAATCTAAGAACCTTAAAACTGAGCTAGAGTTCGATCAATAGACTCAACCCTGGCCCATTCATTTCAAGGGCGTAGGTCTAGAGGTCCTTAATTCTGAAATAGCCCATCTTTAGATTTCGAATCTGTCTTGCGATCTAGCACCTTAAATCAGATTTAGTCTAGCCATCAAGTCTACTTTCGAGTTAGTTCCTTAAGTCCAGACCTCAAACTGAGTTAGTTTGTTCTCTTAAGAGTTTCTCAATCTTTTTTTTGGGTTCTAAAGTGTAAATTCTTGATTTCAGCAGATAGGCAAAGACTCGCAACCTATCTCTGGGCCTAGAAGAGTAACAACGAAGCCAAACCCGACGGCTCCTGTCACCAAACAGTCCATTGGCAACATCGAAACACAGCTTAACGCTAATTCTCGAAAAGCTCGAGTCTGTGATATTCTCGCCTTGATGCCCAAGAAAAGAGCATTGGGGACTGAAGAAAGAGACCAAGAAAAACTCTCGAGTCTGACGGGGGTGAGAGACGATGCTGAAACACCACTTCCTTCTCCAAAGATTGAGACGGAAAAAGGGTGGAGCAGCTAGAGAGTTGTTAAGAAGAATGTCCGAAAAATCAGTCAAGGCCTCGTGTTGCTGATTATGAGATTACAGGGCACTGATCCTAGAATTTTCATCATCTGATTTGCCAAGTTAAGGAGACGAATACCCAGACAGACACACCTCCGCACTCAATATTCTCATGTCCTTAAAGGAATGAGCAAAGAGTTGTGTTCACTTCGGTGGTTCCTATACGTTGGACACCCATTCCATCAGGTGGTTCAATGACTCATGAATTACAAGCAAGCTCGATGATTGGGAATATATCAAAACGAGTTTCCTAAAGCAGTACAGGTACAATAGTCTCTAGCTTCTGTCGGTCTCACGTGAACTAGAGGCCACCAAGCAAGGGAGAGGAGAAATTTCTCTACTTTCCTTAATAGGTGTAGGGAGAAAGCCGCTCAAGATGACCAATCGACTCGAATGAGGAGATCAGTCGCATGGTCATGCAAGAACTTCAGCCAAGTATCGCCAGAGCACTCAAGTTTCAACCCATTGATGTCATTTACTGGGCTCTACAAGGTGGTCTCCTATTTGCAGGAAGATGTTCAAGCCCAGAAGTTCTAAGGGTAACGGTGGGGCTTTACAACAAAGGTGGCTCTTTCTTTCTCCACACTGATCAAGTCAGCACATTACCAATGCAACTCTTCTAACCACCCGGCTCTTGCAACAACAGGCCTCCGAGGACCACCAAGGAATTTCTTCCAATTGGTATGACTTATGAGCAGGCCTTTGATAGACTAACTGCAAAAGGTGCACTTGCTCCTATTGGACCCACTCCAGACCCGTCAGATGATAGAAATCTAGGAATTGGAATCCAATGCCTATTGCAAGTTCCCCAAGGAAGAGGTCACACCAGCTGAGATTGCATCGTTTTGAAGCACAGGATTCAACATGGTTGAAGATGGTCGCTCCCGTCCTCCAGGCGGCAAAGGATAAGTCAACATCCAAACCAACCACTTGCTAACGTGAGTCACCCAGGCGTGGGTTAATGATCCTGCGGCTTCTTTAGATTGTGAGTCATCGAGTCCTAGTCCTAGCATTATATTGTTTCAATTCACTGTTTTTGAGTCTAATGTAGTCTTTGAATAAGCCATGTATGTTCAAGTTTTTTTCATCAATAAAATGATTCATTGTTTTTGGCAATATTATTTTCTAATTCTATGCAAGTCTCAACACTCATTGCCACAATTGGTTTAATCTAATACTGATTCAATTATTTAATTGAACAATGCCCCAGAGAGGCCTTCTTTCACAGCTCCACAAAATGACCCTCCTTCCATTCCCTTTGTCACATCAAATCAAAACCCTTGCAACTTTTGAGCCACAAACACTATCAATTAGCTATTTTCTTTCATCACACACATCACCTAACCCTTTGGACCAAACGGCTGCGTAGGAAAGACGCGTGCAAAGAAAGAAAGAAAAAAAAAAAGATAAAATGGCAAAAAAGAGCAAAAATCAAAGTTCAATACAAAAGTCTTCACAAATGCAAATCAATTTCAAAATCTAAATCCAAAGTTCAAAGCCAATTCAAACAAAAGCAAAGTCTAAAAAGCACACATGCCACCGTGGGTCACTTCATAAACATCAAGCCTTTTCACCTCAAACCAAGCTGCTCACATTACAACCACAAAAGCCCTCACACGAGGCATTGTTCAAATCATCACCAGAACTACGTTGGCTATATCGCGTAGGATACGTAGGAAGCCTCTTCTCGAGGTTCGACCGCATCAGATTAACAATTAAATCATATTGAGGCCTTTTGAGTGCTTTGACTTGCTAAGAATTCGATAATGGTTTTGCCAGTCTAGAACCTGACATAGACTATACTTGAACTACATCATTAGCCAACCAGCATCTAGCCACATCTTTTACCCTTAGCCACAATTGACCCTTTTATTCTCGAACCATAGCCTATTCTTTGGTCACCTTCAAGGACTCATTGACTCAATCCAAGAAGTAAAGCACCTGACCTTTGGGTCAGTACATCTTGTTGGGGAACTCATCTTTACATCTATCCACTTCTCTATGTTGACTCTAAGACGTAAACCACGTTGTCTCAAAGTCTCGCTGGGGGCTCGTAGTCATCATGGCTCCTTAATTTCCAGTTGGGGGCTTCTTGTCTCCTAAGCCCTATTACGTGTTCGAGTCTTTGCTATCAGAGGAAATCCTGAAAATCACTTTTGGACCCTGTCTCTTTCCAATCAAAGTCACTGTCTCGCAATGTAAGTCAAGTCACGTCCAAATGTACTTTCTCTAAGTCACTCTTCAAATGACACTCTTCAATGGAACTCGTACTAGGATTAGACTCCAGTATCGTCCTTTTCATGTCTAGAACCAACCTAGGCTAGACCTTCAATTCAAAGGCTCATTCAATCATGTCTAGAATCAGGCTAGACAAGACAACTCTCAAACCATGTCTAGAATCAGACCTAGACAAGTCACTTTCAATCCGTCTAGAATCAGACCTAGACAAGTCGCTTTCAAATCAGTCTAGAACCAGACTAGACTGGACTCTTTCAAATTCAAAGTCACTTTCAAATCATGCCTAGAATCGGACCTTAGACAAGACACTTCAAACATGTTTGAACCAGACCTAGACAAGCCACTTTCAAAGACTCTCTCAATCATGTCTGAACCAGACCTAGACAAGCCACTTTCAATGACTCTCTCAAACCATGTCTAAAACCAGACCTAGACAAGACCCTTCAATGACTCTCTCAGACCATGTCTAAAACCAGACCTAGACAAGATCCTTTCAAGTTCAATGACTCTTGCAACTATGTCTGGAACCAGATCAGACAGGCCCTTCCAAATTCAAAGACTCTTTCAAAATCAATGACTCTTGCCACTCTCTCAATCTCAAGGTCACAAGTTACAAGTCAACATTGCATGCAAATTTCGCTAGACATAAAAACAGACCTATGTCGTCACCAAGGTAGTCCTTAATCCTGAATTAGGGCTATCATTTTCAAGTCAATGCTCATTTCCTCGGAAAGCATGGGACGCACCTGCATTTCTCCCAGTCAGCCGAACGGGGAAATGACCGCTCAAGACTCAGACACATACAAGCACATCGAACCGCATGGGACGCGGCTACAGGTAAACTAACCTTTGTTTTGCACGGTACGCGGCGAAAAAGGGTAACTCAGGGTCGAGAACGTCTTGAGTTGCTCTCCGTCCCGAATCGGATACTTTGACTTTCGTCTTACGAAACTATCGTCTCTCCAGACTCAGTCAAAGTGGGGGCTTCTGTAGACACCTGAAAATGTGTCTCCCCAAATGATAATCCGTGATGAAATATACCGCGTCTCGCGTTTGTTTCGACTCGGAAAAGATGCTTTGAACTCACGAAAGTTGGAAATACGTGAGGTCGTACTCGGAATTATTGAGCAAAGGTCACATACAAGGCAAACATGTTTTCTTTCGGTTTTCTCGATAAACTCAAAAGTTTCAAACAAGTTACACTGGCGATTCTCGTGCTTTTTGTTTTCCATCATGTGCGTCACATTTTTCTGAATCCGCCAATATTTTCAAATTATTTTTCTGATTTTTCTATGATTTTCTATGAATTTTGCAATGTTTAAATACGCAGAATACGCAGAAAATACGTGATATTAGAAAAATACTCCGGAAATACGTGGAACCTTCTAGAACATTCTAGAAATCCTTGCTTGAGAGCAAGGGTGTCTAGGTGCGTCGAATCAAGGGAAATCACGAATAAAATCGGAGGAAATCAAAATATATCGAGGTTTTTGGAAAAATATACAAGATCATTGAGCGTATATACGCAAATGATGAGCGTATATACGCTCAACAGGAGCGTATATACCTCAACAGTAGCGTATATACGCTCAACCTTGCAATACGTTTTTGCCAAAAAATCATGCAACTTGAGAAGCGTATATACGCTGGAAATGAGCGTATATACGTCCTCTCCTGCGTATATACGCTCATCCCAGCGTATATACGCAGGGTTTTTCCTGCCTCGTTTTGCCTCGTGCCTATAAATACCTCTCTGCCTTGCTCAGTCCGGAGAGCTTCACCTCACGATCTTCATACGCACATCACGACTCTCTCACCTTCACTTGACACGACTTTCAATACACTTCACAAGTCACGAGACACATCCATACACTCTCAAACACTCAAAACACATTCGATTTCAATTCAAGCATCGATTCTTTTCGAATCAACAAGCGAAATAAGGGTATAAATCTGAGATTACTCACCAAAAACCTTTCTTTCACTCTTTTTTAATTCTTTTTGTCACTTTTAATTTGATTAACTATTATTTTGAGTTTTAATTCAATTAAAGCAATGTAGAACATCACTTTCTAATGGTTTCATGTAAATATGTAGTTCTTATTAATATTTCTATTATTTCATGTTTTTTTGGTTTTCATTTATTATACATATTTGTCAATACTAACGCGTTTGTTTGTCTCAATTAGCAATTCAATCGAAAGGCGATTCCTTTGAGTTTTGTTCTAACAATTTGATTGTTTGCAGTGACAAGGTGAGGGAGACACAATACATATTATTATGCCTTACTAACCTTTGTTTTCATGTCTCTTATGTATATATATTCAATCACACTTGTATATATTGTTTAAACAAGACCGGAATTAATCGTTTGTCACATTAAAGTCAGATAATCATGGACGACCGTTTTCTAAGCACCTTATTAACATTGACTAACAATCAAGTGACCGCCTATCTATTGTAGAAGTCTTGGTTTGTTTATAATAGCAACCCACCTAGTAATCAATGCACTTTCAAAGTCAAATCAATAGGCTCTTTTTGAATTCAATGTTATGATTATGGAACTACAATGAGACCGAGATAGAGGCGCGCTACAATGCGGGCGAATTGGGTTACAGATCTGATTCGTACCATGTCACCCGAACCCACGACTGGTTACTTGATTGGCGCGTGGGGCATTAATTTGGCCACCAATGTTTCGGGCGTCCGTGAATAACCTATATAGGCACGGTGGCGATCCCCTCAATTCGATGACACACCCCAACGCATTCACATGCGGATTCCATGGCTCAACTCCATGACACTGAAGCTGAGGTCAACGCCCCTTGCCTAAGGCAGGGGCGAAGCCCTACATAAGGCCCCTAAAGTTATTGTTAAGAATAAGATTAATAGGAACCAAAAATAGATTCATGTAACTTTTATACAAAGAAGAATTAAACAAACAACCAAAGGTAATCATAAACAAATGAATTCAATTGCATTCATTATTCACCGTCCAAGGCCAACCAATAAGCAAAACCTACAATACAAGTATACAACTTCCTATAATCCAGAAAATGTGCGCACAAATCAACAAACCAAAAGGAAAGACAAGAGGCAAAACAAAACACATAATTCATGAAATAATTTCACTAATAATAACGTCATAAGACATTGCCAATATCATAAAAATGTATGCATTCTCTTTTTCCAAGGAAAATTAGCAGTATTTGCTTATTAATCGGCAACAAAATACTGTAAACTCAACTCAGCTACTTGTATTAAAATTACTTCGTATATTCCTCATTTTTAAAGTTTCAAAATTTCCTGAATTTTTTACTTCTATGACAAGAATTCCTGACCCAACAAACCCGAAAGCAAAAATCTCCAATGTCCGCATAAGTAATCAGTTCACGCACCTACCATTAAAATTTACCCAACTCTTGAAAAAATCACCAAAATTGAATTTTGAACAAAAAATTTTGTATTCTCATCAACAGAAAGTTGCTCACTGCCCTTCTTACTATCAATAGATCAAACCCTGAACAAAAACACGAAGAAAAAACATGAAGGAAAAATCACTGACGAAGCAATACAAGCAATACGTGGAAACTCACCTGGAATAAAACCCAACACCACTCGATTTGAAGCATCCCCAACAAGAAATCCAACACCCACTGACCCATTAAAAAAACTAATTTGGGGTCCATAGGTCGCAATATACCAACAAAAAAACCAAGAATGAAATCCAAAAATTTCAATTAATTTCAGAAATTTGATCTATCAGGACAGCGCAACAGAAGCCTACCCCTCCATGAAATAGAGCACGACTCTGTCGACTCATATATGCGCGTATGCCTTCACCCGGAACTCGAAAAAACAATCATGACGAAGTAGAGTCAAAAGAGATGAAACAGAGCAAAACCCAACACCCCATTGGCTCGCAATTTACAATACCACCGGCACACAAAACACAAATCCAAGAGCCGAAAAGAGCAAAAAAAAGTGCAAGAAGGAAACACAAAGCATAAATTAGGGAGGTCGGTGTAATGAAGGAGTTCGGTGTGAAGCATGTAATTGAAGAGTGGGCAAACAAAAAACAAGAAAGAGAGAGGTGTACTAATGGCATATTGTAATTGTAGGTAAATGCAAGGTTATTATAGTAAATATCATTTCAAATGAGAAGAAACTCCCACATTATAGAGGAGAGGGGGAAAACCAAGAATGAAATCCAAAAATTTCAATTAATTTCAGAAATTTGATCTATCAGGACAACGCAACAGAAGCATACCCCTCCATGAAATAGAGCACGACTCCGTCGACTCGTATACGCGCGTATGCCTTCACCCGGAACTCGAAAAAACAATCATGACGAAACAGAGCCAAGAGAGATGAAACAGAGCAAAACCCAACACCCCAATGGGTCACAATTTACAGTACCACCGACACACAAAACACAAATCCAAGAGCCGAAAAGAGCAAAAAAAAAGTGCAAGAAGGAAACACAAATCCAAACACAAAGCAGAAATTAGGGAGGTCGGTGTAATGAAGGAGTTAGGTGTAAAGCATGTAATTGAAGAGTTGGCAAACAAAAAACAAGAAAGAAAGAGGTGTACTAATGGCATATTGTAATTGTAGGTAAATGCAAGGTTATTATAGTAAATATCATTTCAAAAGAGAAGAAATTGAAACTCCCACATTATAGAGGAGAGGGGGATTTATTTTGTGGCATTTCAATTTAGTTCATTATTATTATTTTCCTCTTTACTTTATGCTATGTTTGGATAAAAAATTAGAAGGGGAAGGGAAAATGAAAGGAGGGAAATAGGAGGAAGGTGAGGAAAGGGAAAGTGGAGGAAATGTTGAACGAGCTTCATTTTCCCTTCGAATATCTCCAATTTTAAAAAGATTGTCTTTAGTAAATGAGGAAAATAAATCCTTCTCTTTCCCTTTCCATTCCTTTCCCTTTTATATTATCCAAATATAGCATTAATCACAAGATTTAATTTAGCTCAATAGTTTAGTACCTTTATTAAAGGATGAAGAAAAATGGATCCTTCCCTCCATTAACATATTATCCAAACAAGGGATTTTGTCTCATTCCCTTTCCTTTTCCTTCCATTTTAAGTTATTCAAATATAAAATTTAGGTTTTTTTTGTCAAAACAAACCCTTTAAAACAAAAAAAATTGCGAAAACAAACCTTTAAAACATTTCTTGCGAAAACAAGCCAAAAACAAAACAAAAAAAAATTGCGAAAACAAACCTTTAAAATAAATTAAAAAACCCGCTGATGTCATGGGTGTTTGACTTCCTTTCATTCACTATTTCATTCACACCCTTATTTTCCTATTTACACATTAATCCACCCTCAACCTCTTCCTTCAATTCCTTCATCTCCAACCTTCAACGCACTCACTTCCACCAACACCACCACACACCACCTTCGACGCCACCTCAATCGATTCCATATACCTCGCTGTCATCTCATCCCTGCTCCTCGCCTCCCTTGAGCACATCGCACATGCAATACCCTCCCTCGCACCCACACTCCACAAACCCACAACCACTCGAACCACATTCCCCCGCAACCACCCTGAAACAATCCTGCGACCCAAATTCCCAAGCCCTAAAACCAAAATCCGAGCCTAGAAACCAACAACCCAAATTGCCCTAACCCACTTGAATAAACCCCACAATCACCACGAACCGCTATGAAACCAAGGAACCCCCTCAAACCTAGTTTCATAGCACCACCACCACTGCTAGAAACCCTTCAAACCTATGTTTGTTGCAGCACCACCACCCAACACCACAACACCGCCCTCATCACTCGAACCACCACAAAACAAACCAAACCCAAGATTGGTGATATGAGTTTAATTTTTTTCAAGAAACGTTGCAACCATTTTTGTGTTAAAGAGTTGGTTTGTTGATTAATGGTGACTAGATTTGTTTTCTTTGTTTTGTTTTTTCAAATTTGTGTCTATTTTTCATTTTTATTTATGATTTTCTTCCATTGTTGAAGGAAGAGAGAGAAAAGGTTGAAGGAAGGACGAGGTTGAAGGTATGGTGGATTAAAGTGTAAACAGGAAAATAAGGGTGTGAAATAGTGAGTCATAGCCTCATAGGTAGTCCAACACCCATGACATAAGCAGGTTTAATTACAAATATTTTTTTTGGTTTGTTTTTGCAAGAAATGTTTTAAAAGGTTTGTTTTCGCAGTTATTTAGTTTTAAAATGTTTGCTTTGACAAAAAACCCTAAAATTAGTTTATTTTTAGTTCAATTCAGTTCAATTTTTGATTTCCTTCGCTCATAAACAATTTATTTAAGTTTAGTTCAATTTTATTTCGTTCAGTTATCCTCAATTAATAAATGTAAACAAGCCCTAAGTTTAGTTCGATTCATTATTATTATTATTTTTTGGTGTTAAGGGAGTCACAATGGCGGGATGAGAATCGATCTCATGATCTCCTGAGATCGGGAGAAAAGTTTTAACCACTTTATTTCAGTTCGTTATTATTACTAGGTTTAGGGTCCATTTACATTAACTGAAATCAACTGAACTGAACCGAACTGAACTTAACGGAGCTGAACTGAACTGAACTGAATTGAATTGAACTGAAATATTTAACTTTGGATTAAAATTAATCTTGAGATTAATTAATATATACCTATTTAACTACTACATCCGTAACGTAATACTTGCAACAAGTGAATATTTTATCTCTTATAAATAATAGCAATTGTTGCAAGCTAAGTATTGCGTTACGGAGGGAGTATATAATAATGAGATTAATATTTAACTATTATTAATAATATATCTTTGGATTAATATTTAACCTTTTAATTTAGGTTAACATTTAACATTGGATTTAAGTATTATTAATAATACGGAGTACTTCGTATAACTTTGGATTAATATTTAAGTCTTTAACTTAGTTTAATATTAAACTTTGGATTTATATTAATCTTGGGATTAATATTTTACTATTACTAATGATATATTTTTGGATTAATATTTTACTATTTATATAATATTGATTTGGATTAATGATATTAAATTGAAATGTTGAACTTAGGATTCATATTATTAATAAATAATAATAATAATAATAATAATAATAATAATAATAATAATAATAATAATAATCGTGAATATCATCATTATCGTTAATAGCAAATTAGTAAATAAAATAATTAAACTGAATTGAATGGAGCTAAACTGAACTAAACAGGACTGAACTGAACTGAACTGAACTGAAATTAATCTGAAGTAAACAGACCCTTAGTTTAGTTATGCTTAGTTCAATTATGTTCAATTCAGATCCGATCCATTCCAAAGAAACAAATCATAAGATCATTTGAAAAAATCATAACAGTACGATTTTGTTTTTCCTCTTGATTTTTAACATTTGATTTTCTGTATTAAAAGAACAGGAAAAGAGTAACGAATATCTATCACATTTTCAGGTTGTAACTTTTCAGAGTTTGGATTCGATTTCAATCTTTCAGATACATTTGGACAGCCTAGYAGATAATATTCGTTCAAAGTTTGGAAGCTGTATCTTTTACAAGGTAAACTACTTGTATAATAATCTTCAACCAATTTTATGAAATTGAGAACATGATTAATATTTCTAAAGAAAGAAAAAATGCCAACTATATGCCTGAAATATGTTCCATGAAAAATCATATCTCAATGAAGAAAAGAAGAAAATTGGTCAAAATATGTACTGCAAAAGAAAGGGTCCCATTAGGGTTTCCATCAATCATAACTCAAAAAGGGTGTCACTCTCAAACTAATAAAGGCTTTCAAATTAAAACAACAACCAAAATAGAGGTCACATGTTCTTGTTAGGGGTAAAAAGATTGACGAGAGCTGAAAAAAAATATCAACATATGCATAGTGCTGTCTAATCGAGACAGCCAAGCCAACATGCTGAGTGCGACTACATTAGTCCGTTCGTTCTTTTCAATTTATTTTTTATTAAATTAAACTTAAATAATATTCAATTTTTTTAGTGTATCATCTCAATCAAAAAGTTATATCGATGATTGAAGCACATAATCATATGTAACAAATAATAAAAGTTTATTGGGCCTGAAATAGAGATGAAGCACGAACCCTAACTTTTCCATACCTGACGCTTAATATTTCACGGTGAAGATGAAGGGTGAGTGAGATTCAAACCCTTGATAAATCTTCTTATTATGCTTACTCTTGATAAGTGACACTTTATTACATTTTGCTATTTATGGATGAGTTTTATTTTACTTGGATTGATTTTTTGAACTTATATGAATTACTCCTTAGTTATTAATTAGTGATTCAAATTTCTTTTGAGAGGATACACTGGTTGAAACAAAGATAGTTATGTAATACACTGAGCCAATGAAACGGATGTAGAGCCATTGGTTTGGACTTTAGAACATACATATAAACTTATTTTAAGTGAGAGTTTAATAAATCTTATATGCGAGTAATTGTTTGTATTTATCTGGTCTTAAATTTATTATTTTCTTGCCATAAGATATGAAATAAGTTGAAAGTTGAAAGGGAGAATGGCAACAACATGCATGTTGAGCCATAATTAAGACCATATTGCAATAATGAGGGGCAAATTGCCATGCATGACCCATTGACCCCCGTACCTTAGCAAAGAAAAAGGGGTCACAATTAGGCTTTAATCAACGAACGTCGTACGATTACCCCTCATCTCTTTTCATGGCTTATCACTATTATTATGCTCTTTTCTCTTCTTCGATGTCGACAACTTTTCACTCATATCATCTTTTGACTTTTTGTTTGGTTTCTTGTAGAAATAGAATTTTCAGCTCTAATTTTTTMTTGTTCTTGTCTAGGGTTACCAAATGCTAGCTAGGATTGCACGAAAGTGTTCACAAAATGAGCAATTGAGTCATTATCTAGGTTAGTGCCTAGTGGATAACATTTTGATTTTTATAAATAACGTTTTACTTGACGACAGTTCATACATTTATTTCATTTTATGTGTAATAATTTGAATTTCACGCATGCTGATCTGAATGTATATTGAGTATCGAYATCCGTTCTTAGATCCTAACACGTACACTTGGACTATCACAGGACTTGTATTGTGTCAAGGTCACATACRAGAGTGGAGTCACAGRCTGGTCCGACCCACGCCCAACTCTARTAAAAACGTACATGAGAGGGAGGGAGTAGGGAATGGATCRGATTATAATGAAATGGCGGCCCCAACCCGAAGCAAGGTAAGTCAAACAGTGGAGGATGACATTGACAAGGAGCGGAGTAKGAGGCGTAGTAAATTCAAAAAGGAAGTCAGGTCTGGGGACTGAAGAGACTGAGGAGTGGGGAAGGAATAAACGAAAATGATGAAAGCTAAAGATGAAGGGGAGTTTGGTTTCTTGCTCCCAGCTCTCCTAGCATGATGGGTTGTTGGGTGTCACAATATTTCATTTCATTACTTCTCTTTAATAAACCTTGTCTTTCTCACTGTTTTTAATTTGTATCCATCTATTTAACAAACTTTACTCGCTCATTATTTCTTTCATTTCAAATTACTCCCTGTATTATCTACCTAATTAAGAACGTTTCAGATTACGTACTTCCTACGGTTAAGAAAATAAAACTCTTTACATTTGTCTTGTCAAATGAGTTATTATTTTTTTTTGGTTTTTGTAATGTGTGCCCAATGCAATGACACATGTTAAGACAACAGATTCATTATTAAATACTAGTACTATAAGCACGTGATGCGTGCGGTTAATTTAAAAAATTTTATGAAACAAATATTTAATTAGAAAAAAATCATGTAATTGGGTACAGTTTCAAAATAACAATGACGGTGAGTTATTATGATTTTCAAATTTTCGATGTWATTTTTTCTTTTCAATTGAATCTCTCGACAAAGAGATTAAATGATTAATTACATTGACATACAAATAGTAATATTTTACATAATAATTTAATAAATATTTAATTTAATATGAATTTCAAAATAATTTGCAATGATTAACCGATTCATGTGAAAAATTTTGTCTATGTAATTAATGTATTTATATTTGAATTTTTTCATACTAATTAATTAAAATTTTTTCAAAATAATTTGGCAATTTGCAATGTTTAAGTTATTCAATGGAATAAATTAGTCAATGTAATTAATGTATTTTTATTTGAATTTTTTTACACTAATTAATTAAACTTTCTTTTTTTATTCATCAAAAAATTAGTCTATATTTTTTTTTGTTGCTTAGCATGGAAAGTACAAAAAATAAAAAATTATATTTTTTAATTAAGGGCAATTAAGTCTTTTACATCATTAAGGGTGTTTAGTCTTTTAATAGGGGGGACACCATTGCTCCCCCCTTGGCTTATATTATACTAGTTTTTATGCAGCGATGCGTGCGACTTATATTTTATCTTATATTGTTTTAGTGTTTCGAGAAGTTTATGCATGTGATTTTCTTTATAATTTATTATTGTTTTTCCAAAATCTAGTCTTGATTTTTTGAAATTAAGTCTTGTTTATTTATGGAGATAAAAATCAAATCATCAATCAATTGCAATAAATTGATAAAACATTGGTCAATTACTATTAATTGTAGTCTCATTTTTAATTTATGTATTGAAACTCAACATTTTGTTTTACTTATGATATATCTAATATCTATTATAGTGTTGCAAAATACTAAAAAAAATCGATGGAGAGAAAAAAACTAAAACATAGATATTGGTGTAAAACTAAAACCTATTTCCCTGTTATCCGTAGTCATTTTAACATATATCCCTTATTTATTAAAAAATTTTATCATACATCGTAATTTTTTTATGTTTCATATTTCTATTAATTATTTGATTACAAGAATATTTTTAAACAGAAGATATTGTATGCATTAGATGCACAATAAATTTATCGTGCATCAAACATATAGTGACTCTTTATATCAATATAGTGACCCTTTATATTTATATCATATAGTAACCCCCTCAATATAGTAACCATTTTACTATATTGATATAAAGAGTTCACTATAGTTGATGCACTGATTAATTTATTGAATGGGCATATATGTAACTTAAATGTTAATAATAAGCTTGTTTTATTTACAGTTTTGCCATTATCTAACATTTACATAATCTTCTTTGTTTACAAATTACAATCTTGTCTTTATGTATGTTTATTTATTTACGCTTTTGCTAATATATTTCCTTTGTTAGGAGATATAAGATATTTATTAAGGTGATATTTATCTCAACTGAAAAAAATTGAACTGAATAAAATATACTCCGTAATTGAATTGAACAGAATTAAAATAAATTATTTATAACAAAGGAAAATTAGAAACTGAAGTAAACCTACTCTTCTTATTTCTCATGGTTTGATAATTTAATGCAAACTAAACAACGACCGTGTATTAGATTTTCAGAAATATCTACTCGGTATATGGAATTTGTAGTGAACCAAACGACACCTGGGAAGATGCTTATCTTTTCAAATACTGTAAAAAGATATATACGTACTAGTAAATTGTTATTGTTGCTGTTGCTATGTGTGTACTGCCTCCATCAATGGCTACCACTCGCTCGAACAATGTAGAAAATGAGATGGGCCCCCAATACAAATTTTCTGATATCTCGCCCTAGCCATCAACTTAAAGGTGATACGTCCTTGTTGCTTCTTGCTTTTTAGGACTGTAATTTCCCATTTGCCAATATGCCCTACCTTCTTTCTACTTTCTACTAGCTCTTAACATCCGGTAAATTGCGTCAAATATTCAACCTCATACTATATTAATCCGGTACTTATGTAGAAACCAATAATATGACGAGTATTGTGTTAGTGGGTGAAGCATGTTGGTAATGTCGACAAGTGTGAAATATCCACTTATGTATTTTTTTAAAAACAGAGAAAGTAGTGTTAAAACTTTCATGAAAATTTTAATTTTGAATACTCCGTATTTTGTCGATCATCATGAACGTATTACCTTAACACAATGTATTGACTATTGACGGTGTTGGTGGAGAGATTTTTGGACCAAAAAGAGATGTTTGAGTAGAACTAATTAAACCTAATTTGACTCAAAAATTGTGGATTTTGGACATGACATTTTCGATCTGGTCCGACCCAATTTTTCCTTATATGACGCGGATTTTGGCAATTAAATTTCATGTATATTTTAGTAATTTTTTGGGCTTAGCTTGGACCGAAAAAGTCCGCTAACCCCACTCCAATGTCTTTGGGCAACAAGCTTAGGCTTGAACCTAAACCAAATTTGGTCAGATTAAATGACATTATTTCATATGCCAAACCCAGGTAAAATTCGATCCGGCCCATGATCACATATAGGTTTGAGCCCATTTAGAGTTTTGTTAAAACACTAAATGTGACCTTTGGTAAGAGACTTTTGAATAGAGCTTTTGGATCAAAACTCTCAAAATGAAAAGGCTGGTAAATGGAGCTTTTTGAATTGGTTAGAGGATTAGGTAACTTATAAATTAATGACTATATTATCCTTTGCAATATTTAAATAGTTTCATAAAAAGAAAGTCATTACACTTAAAATAACTGCAGGTAAATGTCATTTGAAAAATGTAAAAAGTAAAAAATTCTAACTAATCAAGTAAGTGTTATCACTGTCTCTTATACACATCTCCCATTTAGAGTTTTGTTAAAACACTAAATGTGACCTTTGGTAAGAGACTTTTGAATAGAGCTTTTGGATCAAAACTCTCAAAATGAAAAGGCTGGTAAATGGAGCTTTTTGAATTGGTTAGAGGATTAGGTAACTTATAAATTAATGACTATATTATCCTTTGCAATATTTAAATAGTTTCATAAAAAGAAAGTCATTACACTTAAAATAACTGCAGGTAAATGTCATTTGAAAAATGTAAAAAGTAAAAAATTCTAACTAATCAAGTAAGTGTTATCAAACATGTCTACACAAATAAGTATTCAAATCAACGGTCAAACCCACTATACAAAAAATGAAAATTCTATCAACTAAACTCTAAACTCCAATTGTCAAATAGATCATTCTTTATGTTTTAAACTTATGTCTTATATCCCTTTTGTACCGGGACATGATAAACACAACACAATGTTGGGATAAAAATGACGTGTCATACAGTCATACTACTTACTACTCCGTAAATAAGGGCACTATAATATATAGTTCAGACCTCTAAGAGGTTTGAACTCTTGCCACATCAACTTCACACAAACCCCTCCCATAACAAAATCCTCACCAACAATAATTTAAACCTCTTAGGGCCGGGGTTTGTTAGTGGGGCCTAATAATTTTTATTTTCCTAATTTTTACATAAGTTTATTTTATTTCTCTTTTTATTTTACACCCCTTACCCCACCTAAATTTCATTTCATCCATACAAACCCCTCTCAACTTTCAAATCCATCAACTATCTCGAACAATTAAAAGTTTGAAAATCAAACCTTACACCTCACTTACAAATCCCATGAGGCCATGACAAATCTCTTATTGTGGGTGCCCTTATAGCTACATTTAAACCTTGTACATACATGAGGTAGAAAGTATATGCATGATAAGGTATCCTGCTCTCCTCTCCATGTGGACCTGCTTTGTTGATCACGCGGATTTCTTTTCTCAATGAGAATTCAATAGCATTCTTGTAGTGTTTAGTTGTTCTATAAATTTATAACGTGTGATAGGATGTTAGTGTTTACAAACTTATTAAAACTGCTAGTGTGTACGAAACTCCAATATTACCAATTGGTTTAGAAACAAACTTATTAAAACTGATTTTATGCGAATGAATTACTCGAGCGGTATATATTAAACTTGGTCGTACGCCTGTACAGTAACTAACTAACGAACTAATGAGCAGGAGTGAGGAGTGCAAGTTATGACTTATGAGGGGTGGGGGCAGATGGAAGTAGGCTTGTTGAAGTGGGTGCCAAAACAAAAGGATGAGTAGTGAGTAGTGAGTAGTGAGTAGTGAGTAGTGACTAGGTTTAATAAGCAATTAATACAAGAATGGTGACAGCTAACCATAAATAATAATCATATATAATTCATAATAAGGGAGGGGGTGCATTTAATGAAATTTGGCAGTCAACAAAATAATGAGTACGTATACGGAGTAGTACGTAGTAGTATGACTGTATGACACGTGTTTTTGGAATAGTCGTCTCGTCTTCGATCAGGAAACAAAACATCCATTTTCATGCAACCGTGAGCTAGCTTAGCTTGCTCGCTCCTTCTCTATACTTTTATTTCTTCGCCCAACTAACGCTAATTTCATGTCTACATATTTAACAAAGGGTTTTCATTGGATGTGAAATGGTATCACATGAGATAGTAGTTTATTCTTAATTATAGTCAATTTTAAGTTGTTTTTAATTATTAATCTCTATTCACAGTGATAAGCACCGTGTGCTTTCTTGTGTTTTTCTAGCTAGTGTCTTTCGGTCTTTCTTAATCCTAGTATGCTGTATGGTGTGTTGTGTACATTGTGTATTAATTGTATGTGACGGTCTGCGGGTAGTGTACTGGTGTGTATTGTAGTATTGAAATACTATTCGAATTTGCAAATTACTTAAAACGAAATCGTATTTTCGCATAAAATATCATATTTACCATTTCTCTTCTTCCCCCCTAACCACCTAACACCATCCTTCACACCTCACCCAATACCAATAACAAGCTAGCAACCATACCAACTACCACCCAAGCCAAGTACCAGCCACGCCAACCACCATCAGACCATCGTTGCACCACTAGCCCCAAAAAAAGTCCTTTACAAGTTTTTTTTAATGAGGCGCCCAATCTAGGCGAGCCTCCCATGGCTGGGATGCATGGGTTAGGCGCTGTCCCCATGATGGTGGCCATGGCAGCCCAACCCAAGCAGCCCAGCCATGACAGGCTTGCCTAAATTGGGCATCCTTTGTTAAAAAAAATGAAAATTGGCAGGAGAGGGTGGCTGTTGGTTGCTATGGGCCTGGCTAGTTGGTGGTGCCAGGGTGGGTTTGGATGGCCGGTGATTGCGAGGTGGCTTGGTGGTGGTGGGTATGTTTTTGGGCAAGGAAAATAACGGAAGTTTGTTCAAAAATGTGACTTTGTTGTAAGTTGTTACGGATTTCAAATAGCATTCCCCATTGTAGTAGTGGAGGCTGGTGTACTAATTGTACTAAATATCGCCAGTTATTGGCTTGGATACCGCTCGTATTTTGAGTGTTAGGACTGAATTATCCTTACATTTATTCACTTCTCACATTTACTTCACTCATTCACTCACACTAATCAACTTACCCTTATCACGCTATCAGTCAAAACCACCGACGCAACCCTTCGTTGCCTTGAATGATCGGCCCACCATCGCACCCTACAACAGCACCCCACAACGCTGGCTCTCATCGTCATCGTCTGACATGCACACGTACACATACAATCACTAAACCACATCAGTTTCGCTGCGACCTCACAGTTATAGACCAATTAGAACAAGTATCAAATGCTAATAAATGCCTCCTAAAGGAGGACACGTAGGAAGCAACATGCTACAAAGCTCCAACGAAGGCTCTCCAACGAGAGATTAGTATTTTAATATATTTTTTTATTATTTTTTTCAATATGTAGATCTATGTGTGAAAATCACGCAAGTCTGATGATAATCTATGTGATTATCACTAGTGGACCCATGGTGACTTGTTTGATTCCCACAAGCAAGTCCAAAGGTTACGTGTGTAATTTTGACAAGTAGGTTCTACTTCCTCCGTTCCACAAAGATTGCAATGCCTCTTCACGTGTTAATTAAAATAATACAATGGGGAGGGAACTAATACGAATGCCATACGTTATAGAGTTTATGTAAAATCATTGGTTTCCTTGTACAATTTAGGTGGCTATGTCCAATTAGGCATGTCAATTCCTACACAGGCTCATCGTAAAATAGGCCCAAAGAAATAATGCAAACAAGCCCATTCAAGGGAAAAGAGGCCCCATGTAAGCACTATCAATCTAATATCTATCATGCAACTAGTTTTATTCTTCTTACATAGTTACATTACATCTTACTATTACTTCCTCAGTTTTTTCTTGTTACGTTTTTTAATAAAGAAATTTGGAATCAAAGGTTACAGGGTTTTTTTTTTCTCACCAAAAAAAAAAAAAACAGTTTTTTTAGAGAGTGAGGTGTAACCCAAGTAGTTAAAACTCCCCTCCCGATTCTAGGAGATCCTGTGATCGATTCTCATCCCCATCCTTGTGAGTTGTGACTCTCTTAGCACAAAAAAAGTGTTTTTTAAAAATAAATTTTTTTAATATCTCTTTCTCTATTCACTAAGCAAAAATGTTCCATTTATTTCTCCTCACTTCTCTCATACTCTTAAATTGTATTGAAATCTATAAAAAAGTATAACATCTAATAAAAATGGAGGAAATATGTACGGAGTACGAAAGTTGATAGCTAGCCAACTAGATTGGAGATAGCGCACAAGAATAATTTATATATCAAGCTTTCTCGAACACCATTGCTGGAGCAAGTTTGCATACCATTTCTTGCATGAATTAGCTCATCACTTCATGTAACTAGCTACGTTGTTGGGTAGAGGAGTCAATTCAGTTCTGTTGGGGCCCGGATCACCCCAAATAAGCAAAACATCATATGGGCCCAAATATAGTTAGACCCATATGACAAACTAACACAACAAATAAATATAACCTATTAAAATAGCTGAATTGCTATTCGAAGTCCACTTTTACTGAAATCGAAGTCCACTTTTACTGAAATCGAAGTCCACATTTTGTGTGAACTTTCGAATACGTCCTATGATTCTCCCCCTCCCTAACCACCCAACAAAACCCTTCCAACACCAGCACCAACCGGCAACCACCACCCAAGGCATCCTACCATCGGCAACATCACACAACCACCAACAACCACGTCACCACCCAACACCAATTAAAACTTTTTTTAACAGAACGATACAAAAAAAAAAAAAAATAGTGTGTGGCGCCTAGCCAAGGCGCCACACAAAACTTTTTTTTTGTTGGACTTTAAAACCACCAACGCCTTGGCTAAGCGCCTCAACCAAGGCAGCCACGCCTGGGCCGGCCAGGCGTGGCTGCCTTGGTTGGGGCGCCTACCCAAGGTGTTGGTTGTTGCATGGCTTAAAAAAAACAAAAGTAGTTGCAAGGTGGCTTGGGTGGTTGCGTGGGGTCAAGACGATGGTTGCGTGGTGGTCTAGGTGGTTGCAAGGTGGCTTGGTGGTGGTGGGTATATATTGGGGGCAAGGGTAATACGGGAAGTTCACACGAAATGTAGACTTTGATTTCAGTAAAAGTGAATTTCGAATAGTAATCCCCTTAAAATAAATGAGTTCTTCTTTCAAGTAGGAGGGAATACCCAACAAGTTCAATTATGGTTTTAACAAAACATTTTAGTTCATTTCAATTTAGTTTAAACAGTTAAACATACAAAAAAAAAAAAATTCATTTAAAACTAAATAGTTCAATAATTCAATTTGATTTTGTTTTACGGAGTAGTTTATTTCACTATTTTCGATTTTGAATCAGTTAACTAATTTCGATTTTGGAAAAAATAACATATTAATGGACAATAAGTAAGCATGGATTCGAAACAAAATGATGTCAGACTTGTGCTTTCCACCTTAAAAAAAGATGGTATGGATTTTTTTTTGGATTTACATCAAGCGTCATTTTTGTCGAAGAAGTTTTGAGTCTTATCATAACATGAATTGCATATTAAGAAAATAATTTGAGAATGTGTTGAATTCTCAAAATTATACATTTTGATTAAATAGTTTATGAAATGATGAAGTGAAATCCCACACATTATTCAAGAATCTTGTATTCTATAAAGATAACAACACGTACGGTCTTTTTATTACCATATGGTTTCGACGGGGTTGGAACCTCAACCCTTGGATCTTTGTTGTGGCCTAGATCCATGATGGGTGCGTCTTAGACTAGTTTGATATGTTATTAGAGATAGGTTGAAATGTGATACAGAGTATGAATTAATAATGAAGAAGATCTCACACGTGAAGGAAGTGTTGAATTGTCAAGGACAAAATATTACTCTTATTTTTTTTAAAAAAAATTGTGATATGATTTTTAAATGAAACCTTGTTTGACTTGTGAAAAGTAGCTATTTCGTGGCGAGTATGCCGTAAGTCGTTTGAGATGAACTTTTGTCAAATATGCTTTCCTTCTAATTGTCTATTTTAGGTAGATGTTGTGTGCCTCTATTTGATAATAATGAATTCAAAATGACTATTAGATAGTCCCTCGGATACTTGAGACTTCCCAAAATGTAAAGTATATCGTATAATATAAAGTATACATATTTTGAATGGGCAATAGCCAACTTACATATATCCATCTTAATTAGTATAGTAGCTATCACCCGTCACCCCCCTTACATACAATTTGTATATGCTAATAAGTAATAACTAGCAAATGAACAAATTAATAAAAAATGTATACTCGATCATCCTTAACTAGAAAAAACATGCACGGCATGCTAAAGATGTTAAAACTACGTAACGTTAGAAAAATTTACACTTGGTGTTCAAGCTCATCAACCATAATCACACAATCAGAAGCTCGAATTTCATTCAATTCCGTTGAGTGAGGTCAGTGATCCCGCTCAAAGCCACGCCGAACTTACCAGCAACATCCTGAAATAATGAAGGCATTGTATACACATCATACGCACCGCCGCCATTGTTGTTGTTGATTTCCATAGCACACCTCCCTCGCTTCTTGCCAGGGATATACGTGCATGGCGAGGCCTTAGATGACCGGACCGGGCCCTTTGGGAGGGCATTAAACACCAGACCTTTTAAGACCCACTGTTGGTCGTCTAGTGTCCTTATCGCGGTGGTTTGGTCAATTAGTCCGGTGGC
>SNQN01008073.1:0-21229 GCA_008642245.1 Bassia scoparia | reverse complement strand
AGCTTATTCCCGTTGTTAACACAATTCGTCCTGAGGACAAGTGCTTGCATTCGGACAATGAAATAGAGTGGGAGAAATATTGAATCCCATTCTACACTTGAGGTGACCCCACTTGCTCGAGGTGACCACAAGATTTCTGCTCACTACCGTGTCTGGATAAATGCCACTAATGTGATGGGTCGTGCTGAGGCAAGACGTGCGTAGAAAAAGGACCATGTCRAGATTAAGAGACTARGYTGTGACTCTATTGAGACCCCTACTGCTAAGTCTAGAGTTATTTCTGCTAAGGACAGACTTGGTCCTAAAAAGGTGTTAGTTTGGAGTTGGCTTGAAAGACTTCCTCCTTTGAGGATTGACGCAAATGTTGCTGAAACAAGACTTGGGCCTTAGGAGGTGCTTGGAAGTGATGCTAAAGGAAAAGGAAAGGTTCCTACGGAGGATAGACCCAAGAGACTCAAATGGKTGAGGAAGCCTAAAGGTGAGAGCTCGGGTGCAAGCAAGGATAATGCCAAGGAACAAGAAGAGGAGAGGAAGGAGTGATTGCTTTTCTCCACAACTCTTGTTTAATTTAATGTTTTTTATTTATGAGTTAATAAAGTGATTGGTCTGCGAGCCGCCTTTTCATGTAATAAGTGAACTTTGAGGTTGAAGTTTCCTTTTGCATTGTATTTATTCAATTTTAATTACAAGTAGTAATAAATTACAAACTTGCATTGCTTTCTATACGTTGTGTTTACTTTGAGCATGTAGAAGAAAATTCTCCCAATTGCTACTTGACTGTTGTTCACTGGCTAATTCCAAAACAAGTAGGGCACTTGTTATTGTAATCGAGCCCCAGGGCGAGGCTGCCTACGTATCCCATAAGGAAGCAGGTCATCCGTAGTTCTGATGCATGGTGCTATTGTGTTGTTGAGACGCGGTGCGCATGCATGCCTTAGACGTAGTATTTCTTGAGTTGTTCTAAGTTGGTGAGGCTGTAGAAATTATCACCATTCATGTCCATTAGTTGAACTGCCCCTTTTGGCAAGATCTTTTTGACAATGTAAGGACCTACCCAATTAAGACTAAATTTGCCCCGAGGATTAGGACTGTTTTTCGAAGTGCTTTTAAGAACCAAGAATCACCTCTTTATGCTCGTGATTTGACTCGCCGATTGAAGTACCTGTTGCTCGCACTTTTCGTCGAGCAATGCTAACTTCGTCGAATCTTGCCCTTACCCATTCCACTTTTGGAGAGCTTGCTTCTAGGACAATGCCGTTAGAGACGAGGCTCTCTAGTTCTATAGTTTGAATAGCTTGGGACAATAGACCAGTGGAGGAAAGAGTAGCTCGCCTTGAAGTGCGATAGAGGTCCTGTAACCCATAGCAGAAAGTGTAGCTTTTGGCGGCCATCCTCGATAATTCTCTAATCATTTAGAGATCATTGCTTTGAGATTTGTGTTATTGCTTCAACTGCCAGTGCTTCGGCCTGTATGGCGATGACTTGTGTGATAAATCGTATATTTGGAAATTAGATATGCACATTCTGCATGAAAGGGGTGGGTACCGTTGTCTCTAATGATTCTATGAAGGACTCGGTGACAAATGATGTTGTTTTTCTGTGAATTTTGCACGTTGCTTAGCCTGAGCTTTTTGACTTCGTCTAGTTTGGGATGATATGTTTCAATATAGGACTGTACTACGAAGCAAGGCCCACTTCGTAACCTCCATCGGTCTAGAATCTAGTTTATGATGAGTGAGGAAATCAACGCATATACCCTCAATCTCTTAACCATCAAGTTAACGTGGCCTACAATCCCAGAAGACGTGGTCGTACCTCTGCGGCATTGTTAGTGACTCGATAGTCGAGCTTGACGAATAGTTGGGGTGTGCTCCTCTTTTGTGAGCTTGAGAGCACTCAAACTCCACATCCTTTTATTAGTGTACCATCGAAAGTATAATGACAACTATCTTCGTCGTCCATCATAGTTCCTTGTTTTGACAAGTCAAATCCTCAAGAAGGATGACTCTGGAAGTGTCTGCTAAGAAATTCGAGACAATATACCTTGATGGCTTTTGAGGCATGACTTAAGGTCAAATTCTGCAAGCATCACCATCCATCCTAGACATGCATACTGTTGAACGGATGGCTTTTTAAAGATGGTATTCAGAGGATCCTTTGCATACGATGCTGTCGGTATGCGTGCAGCAAGCTAATGTCAAAGGCTTCGCGATGTCCACACTTGAAAGCACAGATAATTTCTCTAGGGCAGAGTATACGTTCCTCGTTTGAAAGGAACTTCTTGCTGAGGTAGTAGAATGAAATTTCCTTTGCCGTCATTCTTGAGCGAGCATGTGCTCACGGCGGTGCATTGCTATAAGATAGGTTGAGCAGGAGCAACACAGGAGGTTTGGTGAGGTATTCCTTGATCCGTCGAAAGCTTGTTGCAATATCAGATCGATCCCATTCTTGTTGGTCAACCTTCCTTCAGTTTCTGAAGATGTTTCACATCCATCGTGAGCTTGGATATGAACTGATGATGTACTGGATATGCCACAGAACCCTCGAATCTCCTTTCATTGTTGAGTGGCCTAAGTGACGTTAGATTGCTTTGATCTTTGCTCGATCTGAATCCGATCTAAGATGCCTCGAGAGCTGATGACAAACCTAGGACTTTCTAAATGCTCCACAATACCACACTTTGGGTGAGACGCATGTTGAACTATGGTAGTCTTTGGAAACATTCCTTAGTGCAAGGTTATGTCTTCGCGGTCCTTTGGACTTGAACAATCATATCGTCGACTTAGACCTCCTACTTCTTTGTGTCACGTCATGAAACGAGTATGGCACTGTGGTAGGTGGGCCTCGCATTTTTAAAGACCAAAAGGCATCAGTGTAGCAATATAGCCCCCACTGAGTGGTGAAGGTTGTCATTTCCATGTCTACTTTGGCATTTGACTTTGGTTGTACGCCCACATCACCCATCCATGGATGAGCAAGGCGCTGATCTGTTTGTGTCTACGAACGTCTATTGTAGTAGAGGGAGTCCGTCCTTTGGACTTTTTATAAGTCACGAAAATCTACACACATTCGTAACTGCCGTCCATCTTTCTTAGTACTAATTCCACATTTGCTATCATTGAGGTAATGCATTGTGTTGTTTAATGACTTCTGCCGAATGTTAAGGGAAACATCTGATTCACGAGACAGAGCTTTTATTGACTGGCTAGACCCCTCATGAGCGGAATTCTTGTGTGCGATGTCTGGATCAAGTCCCTTCCATGTCTACCATTATGGACCCAAGGCAAAAACATCCCAGAATTCTTTCAGGGTTTCAACTGTTCATCCTTTCTTGCGGACTCAGTGTCAGACCAATCTGTATCACCCACGGCGTATCGTTGTCAGAGATGTCTACCTTTTCCGTTTGTTCGATGACAGAAGTTTTCTTTTCGTGCTCTTCCATTGCCTTTATTAACTCATTGTYTTTTTGTTTGTTTGCGAGTTGTGAATTAAACTAATCATAAGAAGGAAAAGAGGAGTAAGCAGAAAGGAGCATGTTCTTAAACTCTAAAGAGAGTACAGATAGGTTTGTCTACGAAGAGACTTGATTGACAAGGGAAAGGGGGATACTAGTCTAAAAGCACGTAGCACGTTGTCACGCTAGCATGAACCCTATATCCAAAAGAAAAATAAAAGTCCAGCCACCTAGAGTCAGTTACTGCGATATCGAACAGGTCAGTTCGGGTGTCCAAGAGGGTCCCATGACTAGGCTCTGAACGATCCTTAACACATCCATCCCGCTGTRATGAWCAAAGRAGGTCTAAACCATTACGGCTTTGTAGGGCACGCAGCCACGCGTCACGGTGGGGATGGGCATCGAGCTTAAGAATTGGTTACATAGGTAGTACACTAGCGTCAATCTTAAGCGAGCCCCCTCGGTCGTGTCTCAAGTGTAGAACACACTTATATGAGACGTGATGCCTAGAAAACGGAAACTCAGTGCCAACGACCTAAGTTCCATGTAATGCAGGATGCCTAACACAATGTCATCTTAAGGACGCCGAAATTGCATAACAATTTGAGTATTGCCCACACATCACTAAAGGTAATAGCTTTAGTGAAYTCCTCAGTGAARTCGCTAGAAAATTGTACGAGCGCCGAGGCGTCACCGGGCCGGACTGGTTCCGGTCCCTCTACTCCGGGGGGTACAATTTAAGGGCAGCTCGGTTTGTTTACTAGAATTGAATTCTTGCCTTTTGCATATTGTGAGTATACCTGGAGTTGTGTGTTTATACTCAAAATGAATAAAGGAAGTCGCCACCGCACTTCTTTTGGGAAGCTGYGGAACCCGTTTTAAGCCTTGCCTATAATTGCATGTGTTGTTAATTCCGTATTCCAGGAGCCTAACGTCGGTTGTCCATAGTTATCTTATTAGGCATGAGAACACGAAATTTTTCGGTCTTTGTTATTATTCTAGGTGTGAGACAAGCATACAAGCACTCGTGCGAGGAATTCAAAGTTATACCTTAAGGTTGCTTATAATTTGAATTACCAAGTTGTTTTTTAGTCAATATTACATGTAAAGTTACATAGGAAGTCGAATCTCTAAACAAGCTTGCAAAAGGGGGTTTAGAACTGAGACGTTGGCCTCAAACCTACCTTGCAACACAATGTCGAAGACTAAGGACGTAGCTTCGGAACCTTAGGAACCCTTGTTGAGTCTTAGAACCCCTGAAAACCACCTAGATCTAATGCGAAAGAGTGTTTTTGAATGTGTTTGAGAGAGTATTGTAGTGAGAGAGCGTTTGGACGTGAGAGAGAGAGAGAGTTTGGACGTGAGAGAGAGAGAGAGTTTGGACCGTCCAAAGATCGTGAATGAATGAGGGGGGGTCTCGTATTTATAGGCAAGGCTGAAATCGTCCAAAAAAGGTAAGAACTGGGCATAATTACGCCAAAAACTAGGCGTAATTACGCCCAAAGCTGGGAGCAATTGCGCCCAGTATTTACCTGTTTTTGGCCGATTTGTTTTGCCTTAAATAGTGAGATCATAATGAAAAAAATCGTCATAAAATCAAATAAAATATGTGTGTGATTTTATACGATTACAGTTGACTATATTGTGATTCTCGGGATATTTGGCATCCTCGGGACGCTTGTCTCGAGGCAAAATATCCCGGGGTGGCTTGCTTTGCTCGGTTTTGCGTTTTTTGCTTAAGAAATTCGTAAATATTAAACCATAAATCGAAAATTATGGAAAAATATGTAAACATTCCTTGTGAAATTTAATATTTTGTGTTAAAATTTCGTAAATTTTGGAGTTCTTTTGATAATTTAATTAGTTATTGCAAAATTAATTAAATTGTTGGAAACTCCGAAAAAACGCAAAAAGGCTYAGAAAAATTCAGAAAAAATCCTGAMAAATTCTAGAAAAATGTCTAAAAATAAGTTAAAATTATTTGAAAATTAAAACTTACTTTTTAAGGTGCTAAATGCCTGGAAGAGGTGCTCGGTGTAAGGGAACTTGCCTTTTTTAGGGCTTGTCTAGGTCCTAACTCTCTCGATTTGACTTGTGTGTTGCGAGGGGTGTCTTATCATTGGTCGTCTTAGGCTAGGGACAAATGTAGGTATCTATAGTTAGTTTTCCACTCTGTAGAGTTTTGTAAAGTTTTGTTGGTTTTTATAGGTTTTTCTCTAGTTTTCTCTTCTTTTCTATTCTTATACACTCAATTGCAAGTGTTGTGAATAATTGCAAGATGTCTAGGTGTGTGCATGCTAGTTTTGGGCCTTGTTACTTGTTAGCTTAATTGTGTTTGCTAAAGTTGAGCCTTAAGGCATTTGAACTCATACTCTAACATCTTATTCGAGCCATATCTTTTTTCAAACTTTGAATTTGCAGGTGAGAATTTTTGTATTAGAAAGTAGACTCTAAGAGCTTTCCAACGGTATATTACAAGGTGCAATCCGATCACTAAGCAAGAAGTTATGGTCGTTTGAAGTTGAGTAGTTCTGTCAAAGCCAAGCATAGGTGGCCCACTCCTGCAGGACTTAAGATTGATTTCCAGAATGATAAACGAGCGAGCTTGCATCACGAGGATTGGCCTGCGCATGGCCCGTGCATCGAGGCACGGCCCGCACATGGCTCGCACATGGGGGGCTGCGCCTGCAGCCTTCTCCTCTGATTTTCCAAAAAGTTTTTGGAGCGGGCGCACATTCTAAGGGTGGCCGGCACACGGCCCGCGCATGTGTGTCATCCCAATTTTGTTGACTATTCGACGTTTGATCAGCGTTTGACTTGACTTTGGAGGGATATTAGGCACATGTGGAAATTAGTAATGGCATTCTTTGTAATATTTATGAGCTTTGTAATTGAGCCATGTATGTATAGTTTTAAGAAAAAAAAAAACAAGTAGAGAGATAGAATAGAAATGAGATTTTTTAGATTTACAATTTCAGAATATTTCATCTTCTTCTTCTTCATTCTTCTTCCATAAGCTTATGAGAGAGATAAGGCTTTAGTGTTCTGATTGTTTTTACTCTAGATTCTTCATACTCCCCCAAAAAATTTATGTAGCAAATCTTATTATGCTTTCCATCTAATTTTTCCGAGTAATTTCAATTCTTGCACTTGTTTTCAATTCCTTGACATTTACTTCTGGTTTTAGCACAATTTTCAAGTTTTAGGTTTTTGTGGGTTACTTGTTCTGTCAGTTTCAATTTCTTTTTGTTGATAAGATAGTTTCCCCCTTTGTTGTGAGATTTTGCAATTAGTTTTGTTCGATTTTGGTTTAAGTTTTGAGTTAGTTCTTTGAAAATCCATTATAGCTTTTAATTTCTATTTTAATGCAAATTCATGTTTCTCCTATTGCTTTGTTGTTTTTTTGCTTTCTATAATGATTCAGGTAGTAAGTAGATTACTTGCTTAGGAAGAGAGGAAGTCCATCTATAATCTTTTAAGTGCCAAAATGATATAAAATCTCTTCCAACCATCTTGTTGTCAAAATTGTGGTTCTTACTTTACTTTTTTTTTATTGGCCACCCAAGGCTTTGGGAGAGGAGTTGCCTGATCAACCTTGCAAGGATTGGAAGGGTTAATTGGTGTGTTTACTCCATTTTCAACTTTCTTTGATAGGCGTGAGGAGCTTGGGTTTAAGCAAAATTTGGGAGTGTTGGATGATTTGGGAAATGATTCCAACTAATTTGCTAAACTAAGATTACAATTACCCTCATTATTGGATTGAGATAATTAATTTGATTGGCATAAATTCCTTTTAAATAGATGGGCAAAACTAGTATCTCCTAAGTGTTTTTGCATATTTKATTTCAAAATCCTTGTTTCTAGTTCACTTGTAGCCTTAGCTTTCCAAAATCAAATTTCAAGTTTTATTTCAACCCCAAATTTGGTTGATTAAGCTTGAGTACTCACATTAGTCATTCCTCGTGGTTCGACCCTAGACTTGCCTACTATACTTGTATTGTTTCAAGCTTAGGAATTATAATTTTTTGTTTGATAGCCCTCCACCTAGGTATTTACCAATGACCCTTGGTGGGAGGCACGTCAGCAAGCAATGTGGTTACCATCTGCAACTGAGTCTGTCTGTGGAGTAATATCATCTAATGGAATACTAAGCTTAGAGGCTACATCTTGATCCAGGAAGTTAAGTGTACTTCTTGAATCTATCAATACATGTAAAGGTCTACCCTGCACCATACCAGTCACCCTCATTGTTTGGAAAGAATTTCCCCCAGCCAAAGCATGCACTGAAATTAAAGGATCTTCTTGAGAGGATTCTTCCAACACTGTATCCATACCCATAATATCAATCTCCATAGTCTCCATTGCATCATCTTAATGAGAAGAGATTTCCACAATAAACAACTGTGGCTCCTTAAATTGGCACACATGACCCCTCTGGAAAGGTTTATCACAGTAATAACAAAGAGCCTRTGCAATTTTCTCAGCTCTTAGCTTACATCAGCTGGGATGTATCTCATAGGCMTGTTGTTGGGTTTGGGTTGAAATTTTGAGTTGGTACTTGTTGTGGGGACAATTGCATTTGATGGGGTTGGTAACAAAGGTGGTTTTTGAGAATTGGAAGCAAAAGTGGTAAGAAGGGACTGGTTTCTTGAAGGAAAGGTTGATTTAGGAATCTTTGTGTGAGCAAAGGAATTCTGTGAATGAGTGGGTTGATTATACACAGCTAACTGCTCCTTCTATAGTCTAGAATACTCTATGGCCCCAGAAATGGAGTTGGGTTTTAATGCCTGCACAAWAGGCTTAACAACAAGTTTAAGACCTCCAATAAAAGTTCCTAACACAAAAGTATTAGGCAAGAAGTAATTGTGTTGTTACATTAAGGACCTCAAATGCTCAAATTCATCAATGTAATCTTCCACATTACCTTTCTAAAACAGCTTATTAACTGTTCTACCATGTTCAGATTATCAGTATCTTGAAATCAAGCTATTAAATCCAGAATTAATTCATCCCATAATACCCCCCTTCTAACATCTAGATAGCTAGACACCCAAGATTCTGCTTTATCAATCATATGTAGGGATGCTAAGTCTACCCTTTGTTCATCAGGAATATTGCAAAGAGTAAAATATCTAACACATTTCTTATTCATAGTTCTTCCATGAGATCCATCAAATTTCAAAAATTCTAGTTTTAAGGTCATACCTCTTACTGCAAAATTCYTATCAGAGAACTCAGACCGAGGAGTTGAAGCAGGACTATCAGACCTTTGATGCTGCAAGTCTCTCACCAAATCCATCAACTCCTGCATTGCTCTTGCTTGTTCTTCTATCTTCCTTTCCAGTGACTTAACTTGCTCCTGCATTGCCCTTCTAGTGATTGGGGCCAGACTTCTCAATATACTCCAAGAAATCAATTGAGAGAAGTAAAACTCAATGTAATAGTGAAATGTAGTGTATACAAAAGATCAAATAGTTGGTATGCACTAATCTTGGATTTGGGAAAAGCTTAAATTGTMTTTTAATGGCGGATTGTGGTAGAAATCGAACGGCTCTAATACCAATGATATAGAAGGAAAGTATGTACTGATATTCTGGAGCTTAATTGAGTTCAACAGATGAAGAACAGGGGAATTAGCAGAGAAGAATTAGGAGAGAAAGGAGTAAGATCAGAAGAAGAATTTAGGAGAAGAGATTGTATTATTGCATGAATGACTATATTACAGCACATTAGACTATTTATAGTCTGTGATTACAAGCATGAGGCTGTTACAGTTAGTTAMATGGCATAACCGAATTCCAACAACCACTAACTAACAACTACCTTAACATACATTGTTTTCTTGATACATCTGTGACCATTTAAGTAGGGCTTCGAATTTAATTTTGGTGTAATTAGATATTCGTTTGAGGTTCCGTTCAATTGTTGTTCTTGGTATTTGAGTTCGTTTGCACAATCCGACAACGGTCCTGCCCTTATTTTTCGACTATGTTGCTTAAATTTCTTAGTGTTTGRTTTTTTTAGAAAATTTAAAATGTTGTGGAATTGCCTGGTTTAGTTCACGTATCATTGAATGACTTTTAAATGATCAATTAATCTTCCATTTGATAATTATCATCTCGTAATATATTGTTGGTAGTTACTGCTTTAATTCTCTTTTAAACATCTAATTTCCATTTATATGGTTGACTGGTTGTTGTTAAGTTATGTAATTTAGGCATGATTTTTGTTTATTTTTAGCATATTCTGGGACATGAGTTTGGTTTGGTGTTTTCTGAATGTGACTCCAATCTCGTTTGGACATGTTTGGGTCATTATGTGACTTTTGTTTGGGTGCATTAGTTAAACAAAAGCCATAACCTTAGGTCATTGAATTTATACAATAGATTTTTGGATCATTTGTTACTATAAGATTGCGTCTTATGCATTGTTTTATTTTCAAATCCCTTAAGTCTCCTTGTGAATGTGATGTTGCTTCAGGGACTGTCCTGTATGGGGGATGGCCAAGTGTGTTTAATTGCGGCAGAAGTATTATTTGTTGCAAACCAATGTTGTTGTGGCCCCAAATTAAAAGTAGACAAAATGCTGGTGTGTGTGTGTGTTGGTGGTGGATCCTTAGATGGGCCTCGAAATGTTGATTCTCATTTGGTTCAACATAGATTAGCTTTTCGTAAGGTAAGCTAATACAATATTGTTTTTAGTTTGTGCCAGATTATTTCAGTAGGTTGAGGGTTTTCTATAATAGACAATATAGAAAAGGGTTAMTGCTATCTGATTATTTACATTTTTCATGGTCAATCAGAGCATTTTACGTTGTGTCTCTAAAATGCAGATTTTAGCTTACTACCAATGGTTGCAGACATTTTTTATTTCCTTTCTCTATGTTGCCAATCTGACTGATTTGTTGTTTCTCTAGTTTTTATTTCCCCGAAATGCAGATAGATTATGTTGTTAAAAGTGTTGAACAACAATAATCTACTTAATTATGATATGTTAGATTATGTTGTTAAAAGTGTTGAACAACAATAATCTACTTAATTATGATATGTTATATTATTATTGATCTTTGTAGTGTTCTAGTGTTGGTTGGTAGAACACTACAGTGTTACTATTGAACATGGATTGATGTTTCCATTGTATCAATGTATCATACTTGTATCACATGAGTGCGTGAAAATTTTATCTTTTAGTTTTTGGGTTCTTTCTATGGTGGAATTGGGTCCAATGCTACTCTTGCTGGCTTTGCTAAAGCTTTTAGTGTCCGTCTGGTATGTTTTCTTCCCTGAGATTCTTCTCGTTACATGGTGGAATTATTTCTGATGGATGCAGATTAATTTTTTTATTGATTATTGTTGCTTCAGATTAGTTTTGATTACTTCGCATTACGGTCAAAACTCTCAAAAGCTTCTAAGGTATGGTGAAGTATATTTATCAAACACCATGTTCTTTACCCTTCTGCCTGGTACTGTGCAAGTTGTTGCTTTGTAGGAATGGTTTCTGTATGAATTTTTTTGTATATACTAACAGTAGGCAGTTAGATCAAGATATCTCCTATATGTTGTCTACAATTCCTACATTATGACTAATCCTAGATATAAGAAGATGTATTTTTTGCAGTAGAAATTTTGCTCATTAAAAACAAAAGATGTATTTTTATAAGTAATAGTTTTGTTGCAGATTAATCTTGATTATAAGAAATGAATCTTCACTACCTGACAAGTGACAACATTTTATATGCAAAAAGTACTCTCACGACTTTTAGTTGTAGTTGTTGCGATATTTCTAGTCGCAAGGTGTTTTCTATCATAATTGATACTTTGGATTAACATCATGATATGTTCAAATAGTAGTACAATACTACTATATATGTGTAATTATTAGGAAAATTGGTAATAAATACCCCTTTTGGACCGTATTTGAAATAAATACCCCTTTCAAATATTTTATTTAAATACCTCCTTTCGTCTATTTTTTTTGGTTTAGGTACCACTTAACGTTTTTCGTCCAAAGTAAGAGTCCTTTTCTTGAGCTGGGTCCCTCTGTCTATTAAATACTCCCTCTCATTCATAGATCAACCCACTCTTCATCAATTCACTTCATTTCTTCTTCTTCTTCTGACATTCCTCCCCATCTCATATTAATGCTGTCCAAGTAAGTTTCCTCTCTTTTTCCGCATTTTGTTTTTAATTCCCTTTTTTTTCTGGTTTTTAGGGTTTGTATTTGAAAATCAATTTGTTTGTTTTGTTGCAGCAATGGTTGTTCGTTGCAAATGTGGGGTCCCTGCTAAGGTTTGACTTCTTGCACTTCGTTGAACCCTGGAAGGCGTTTCTATTCATGCAAGTTTTCTGATTTGAGGACACATTTGTATGTGTGGGGCACGGGATGGTAGGCAGCAGAGAGAGTTGTGATGTGTTTGTGAATGTAGTTGTTGCCTTATTTTTGTGCCTCATGATTATGTACTTCTTTGAGTTTGCGAAGTAGGCTAGTGGGTCATTTGTCGATGGTGTGGGCTTTGGTTAGGCTAGCTTTGTGTATAATGTAGGTTTGATTGTTGTAGTTTTTCTGTTTGGTGGGGTGTCAAACAGGGGTTGTTTTTTGGACATCTGAAGTATGTATGCAGTGTAATGCTTTTGACAATGAATGAATGAATGAATGACATAACTTTGAGTACATTTCTTTTTGCACATGAACTTGCAAATTAATCTTGTCATTACTTTCATAGCATAATATAAGACTTGGTTCCCAAAATGGTACATTCAAATCTAATTATCAGTTTAACTAAACAACCAACAAAAACTAACTTGAAAATATCAACCAAATCTGACATTTTGAAATTGTTTCACAAGCTAATAATGCTAATACTAGGCTATTACATTAGGCTTCAAAAGCTGCATTTCCATCTTGTTTCTTCTTCGCTTTTGATATTGTGCTCATTTTCTTCCTGGAGGTTGGGGGGTGACTGCGGATGCACTGCTTGAGGTGGGCTGTGAGGCTTGTTGTGTGTTGGTTGGGCTGGTGTAGATGATGCTGGTGTGGAGTCAGTTTGACTCATTTGGAGTGGAGCATTTTGGGACATCTGCACAGTAGTAGGTATTGAACACTTTGCTGTTGTGTTTGTGGTGGAACATGGCCTGCATTTAAACAAATACAATAAGAGTTTTGACAGATTTTGAACTTATTAAAAGTGTATTTTGGTAACAATGAGGACTTACAGTTGCAACTTTGCTTTTTTCTTCAGACCTTTGATTTCCACCCAAGCATCATCTGATTCGGGAGGCCTGCCTGGCTTCTTTTTCCTCCTTTTCCACTTTGTGTTCTTGCACTGTTGGCAGTGTGTCCTGGTTGTTGGCAGTTGGAGCACTTTCTTTTACCTTCCCTTGCTTTTCTGCTTCCTCTGCACCTCCTACTCCTCTTCCTATTTTTCTTTGATGGCCTTCGGGCATGTTTTTGAAGGCAGGAGGTATGGCACATAGTGGTGGACCTGTCCCAGTGTCTTATCCCTGGCTAGTTTGTGATGGTGTTAGGTTGGCAGTGTACCTTTCACCAAGTAGTATGGGTGGACATATTCCTCTGGTCTGCCCTTTTCTTCATCAGACACGCTATAGTGAGCATGGGATGCTCTGAGCTTCCATTTGTTGGCAGGTGCAATGTTGTTTTTTAGATCAACAACAAATCTATCAGTCTGTATCCACCTCCCAAACATCCATTCGGATAGGCTGTGCATCACCAATTGCTTGCTCCCTTTCTCACCCATTCAAGTAAATTTCCCAATATGGGACAAATTGACCTTCATCTTGGCAATGGAATCAAATTTCAAACTGCCCTCTTCATCACATCCTTCTAATCCACTCAAGGCAAAGTGATTACGGGTTTATCTCTAGCTTCTCTTATCACAGCATTGATGTTTCACACAGTTATTAAGAAGCATATTGGACTTACTATGTGAGCTGAATGCATGTCTTGCCCAAATTTTGGTAGGTATGTTAGTTAGGTTATGCTGCCTTCTTCATTTAGAGCCTTGATCTTGGACATTGCTTTCTGAAACCGACTCTGTACAAGCCCTGCAAGCAGCCCAGAAGTAATCCTTGTAGGCTTGCCCACCAACTTGAGCTTGAAATTTGCCCATATGTGCCTTGCACAAAATTCTGATTTCTGCCTTAGGTGCAACTTTGTCATTGCCCAAGAAGCCCCTACACATTACAGTTGTATTATTTAATCAGGAAAGTGCAAGACATTATTTGAACCAAAGTCAGTTGAATAATAAGTTACCTTTTGTCTGTCCGACATTAAGGTCAGGCCATCACCCAATGGAAACTGTATGTCCTCAATCAAGAGTTCATGAACCATGTCCAGCTTTCAGTGTTCTCAGTCTCGACTATTGCCCATGCCACAGGGTAATTTGGTTGTTCCATCTTTAGCAATAGCCACCAGTATTATGCCAGGGAATGCTCCTTCAAATGGCTCCATCCACCCCAATGAGTGGCCTACCAACCCTTCTGAAACCCTCTTTCATTGCGCAGACAAACATAAACCTTTTGAAGTGGTGTTGGTTGTCACCAACAGCCTCTGTACTCCATTGCAGTGGATCCTGGGTTGTACTTCAGTATGGCCTTGGCATAATCATACACTCTATAATCCTTTCAGTTGCATCCCATATAGTATCAATTTTGCTCTTGCTCTTGCTAACCAAGCCTTCCAGTAGTTATGTCAACCCCCAAGTCCCTAAAAACCTTCTCCTTGAATCTCTTCAACTTCCAAGATGGATCTCCCTAAACTCATCTAGATATTTTGTAGCCAAAAATCAGCAGTAACTTTTTTACTAGGTGATGAATCCACAAGTGTGGTTGAGCTCATACTCTTAAGCTGGAATCTCTGTCTTCACCTTCATCTTTCTCCCATATATTTTAAAGTTGCACTTGTTTCATTCATCACACACACATTCCCTTACTTACTTACTTTAACATCCCAAGGACATAACACCTAAACCTTACACTTGACTATGATTCTAACTCCCCCGTTATGCAGAAATAATAGTCATATCTATTTTGAATTGAGTGAAATCTAATGGCTTGCCTAAATACTTCTGAATTTTTAAAGATCAAACCAACTTGAAACTTAATTGGTCTCTGAAATCATTGAATCATTAAATCAGGAAAAGGGTCTACCTCATCATCAGAACCTTTGAGACTTCCAAGTTCTTCTGAGATCTGGTCCTCCTCAACATCAGCATTGATATTGATTTCTTCCTCTAAATTGGAGCCTCAGTGACAGGGTCTTATCAAGCTCAACCTCAGTATCAAAAACATCAGCACTTATATTGATTTCTTCAACGGCCCTGATATCCTCCTCCCCAAATTCAAAAATCCACATCTAGGTCGAGAATCACTGTCACTTTTCTTCACCTCTAGGGAACAATCTAGAATCTGCCCATCCAAGTATGTGGAGATCAGGTTTATTCTTCTCAACCTTACTGCCCCTTTCTTCTTCTCAACCTGACTGACCACTTCTTCTTCTCAACACTTACTGCTCCCTTCTTCTTCTCCTTTCCCTTAACCTTACTTACTTCAGCTGCACTGCTCTTTTTCTTATCCTTGTTTTTGGTTAAGGTACTAGAGGCAACAGGAGGTTTCAGATTTGTTTTGCTAGTGGGTTAGGTTGGGAAAAGAAATATTCTCTGGTGGATGTAAGGTTTGGTGAGAATCTGCCACATTATCTTCAGGACATCATATGCATATATGATGATCCAGGGTCATCATTCACCAATCATCAAAGATGCTACTGGGCTTCACCTTCTTGATAGTGGACCTTGGGGGAATGTAGCTTGGGTTTTGGACTAAATTTGGGCACTGGTTTGGGCTTGGGCTTCTCCTCAATAGCATAAACACCTATCCTATTATTGTAGTCTCTATTCTCCGCAGCACTCCTTCACATCAGCATCACACTCAATTAACTTTGCCCAATTGTTCCTTCCTTCCCTAATTCTATGCTTGCCACAAAGTAAACAACCTTGGCAAACCCATGTATTCTTTCCATCCTATCAGTTACAATTTTCTTAGTCTGTCAATTAAATCACCTATCCACAGGTCATTCTTCCATTAACATCCCCCCACCACATAACTAGTTTTCCCATAGCAAGCAACTCAAATTTACCACCACCCACATGTTCACACTAACAAATTTGGCAATAACTAATCAAATGAAGATTAAAAGCAAAGTGAATAAACAAACCCATCGTAATCTTTCGAACAATTCAAATTAGGGCACTTATCAATCAGTAGGAAATTGATTCACATACATATAATCAACATAAAAAAACAAATAATTGAGCAAAAAAATGAAATAAGTAAAGAATACCTGTTGGAGCTTCCACCAGCTAACAAATTGCCAGAGTACCTCCGTTTGCGCATTATTACGTGCCATCGAAACACCATCAATAAACAATTACTCATTATTAAGGCCTATACCTTTCAAATGACTATAATAATCAAAGCAAGTCAGAAAACAGTAAATAATCACCCAAAGTTAGGAATTCAGAGTAAAAAATGAGCATTTGAGGAAGAAGGGAGAAAAATAAGGAAAGTCAAAAAGAGGAATGAGCAGGTAATCGTGGTGAGGAGAGAGAAGAATGAGAGGTTTGGGGTTAAAATGTATGAGGGGTGATTTTTGTCATTTCACAGTAGCGCTCTTAAGAAAACGTTAAGTGGTACCTAAACCACAAAATGAACGAAAGGAGGTATTTAAATAAATATTTTTGAAAGGGGGTATTTATTTCAAATCGGTCCAAAAGGGGGTATTTTATTACCAATTTCCTATTATTATATACTGTGTATATGTTTTTAGCTTTCCTCCTACTAGAATTACATTAAAATTAATGGGTGCATTAACGTGTTTTAGATGTGAGCCTATTAGCTCAATTGGTTGAGCACTATGTAGTTTACAGCAGAATGATTAGGTTCAAATCCTACATAGCTATTGGTTGCATTCTGCAATTGAAATAGCACATTAAACTACTTTGGTTGCGCCTTGCAACAAAAATAATTAAGGTAGTTTTCTATGAAATACACCTGAGTTTTCCACATTTTCTACAAATGCACAATGTTTTTTCTGTCTACACAAATAACACCTGATTTTTAATTCATTCCACTATAATAACCTAATGACCATAATTTAACTTAACCATGGTTTATGTTTAATTTAAAAAAAATAAAAAATAGAAAAAATAAAAAAGGCAACCCTCTCCTCGCACCACCCACCCTTACACCCAAACCACCACTGCCACCCACCATTGCGAACCAACCCACCCACACAATCATCCACCACTCGACCCCACCTGAGCCGCAAACCACTCATAACCATGCACACCACCCTTTGCACTCCCTCCCCTTCGAACCACCCACCAACCTTCGAACTCTCTCCCCTTCGAACCACACCCAAATGCAAACCACCACCCATTGAACCACCTCGCCAGTCACTCGCATAACCAATCCAACCCAACCACGCATCCAACTCGCACCCAATTCCCCTAATTCCGATTTCCCTTAAAACTAGAAATTAGGGTTTCGATCAATTTAGGGGTTTTAATTTCAAGGGGAGAGGGGTTCGATTGGGTGGGGGTTTGGGTTCGCGATGGGTGGGGGGTTTCGWTTTGGGGGGGTTCGCGATAGTTGGGGGTTTTGATTTCAGTGGGTTTTGGTTTGGGTGGGATGCGGTGGTGGGGATTGGGGTTGCGAACAGGGTGGGTGGGTGGTCTGGCTGCGAAGATGGTGGGTGGGAAGGAGGATGACGAGTGGTTGGATGGGTGGCAACTGACGAGTGATGGTGGCGAGTGATTGGGTCAGAAGGTGGAAGTGGGTGGTGGTGGAGGAATTAATTTTTGGTTTTTTAAAATTTTTTCTATTTTTTGTTTTAAAAAAAATTAAATTTAACCATGGTTAAACTAAATTAGCTATTTAGTTTATATTGTGGAAGGGTATCTAAACTTGGGGGCATTTTGTAGATAAAAAAAACATTAGGTGCATTTTGTAGAAAACGTGAAAACTCAGGTGTATTTTGTAGAAAAACCCAATAATTAATTCAATTTGTCATAATATGACAAAGATGATCCTCAAATCATGTATTAGTTGTACTTAGCAATATAAATTAATCATTAAAAACAATTTGTAGGCTATGCAGGACTTGAATCCACACCATGTACATTATTGTACATTATTGCTCTGCCATTTGAGCTCATAGCCTTAACTATGCAGTTTTCAAGCAATTATATTTACACAATTGTGAGAAGGCACTCAGCTACTCACATATTAGATTTCATACAGTGTAATAGCCGGCATCTGATGATGATAWACAACATACAATAGATGGTGAGGATACACAGTACATTGTGAAAGAGCAAATTCCTTTAACTACGTTTTGAGCTACCAACGTGAATATCCACTATTTCATATTAGCATGAACTAACTAGTTACCACAAAGAATCCCCAAGCCAAGACAGAACATCATCGTATAGCCAAAATAAAATCTCATTTGAGTACAAATAGACACACATGTTAGTTATGCAGCGGAGAAGAATGAAGTCCCCTGCCAGAAACCTTAGCCTGAGGGCTCCACCTAGGTTGAACATTAACCCCATAATGGACAAYAACATGAGTATTTATTAGGGGAGTACTACTACCCTCTTTAGGATTACAATCAACTTGTTTTATTGTATTATGCACCCCTAAAAAGGTAACAAAACTATCAAACATAAGCACTTAAGCAGAACATGTTATGTTACCTAGCCAACTTAAAGAAGAGTTCTATACATCATATAAGGTAATATATAGTAATTAAAATAGCACACAACCAATCGAACAGATACCTCATAAGAACCAAACAATGATATCCAGATAATAACATCCCAACTGAGATTTAACACTACAATATGCCTGACAACAAGCTACAGCTAAAATCACAATAACTAAGGTACTACATTGTAGATAGAATGAGAAAAAAAAACCCATTAATCACAAAACTCAGAACAACATTTGTGATGAGCATCACATGAAAATTAGGGGGGAAAATAACAACAAACTTCTTTTGGTAAGTCAAAGCTCAAACTAGAAGGAGGTACTCCTACTTCCTTCGTTTTCTGCACATGTTTCCATAGATGGAAATTTCATTTTAATTGTACCAGTTCTATTATGGAATTCATATAATTGCACCACTTTCATTTATTTCTTTTATGGAATTGGGGACACAATTAAATACTTCCTCCGTTTCGAATACTGCTGCTCACTTCCTTTATGCTATTTTCACATTACTTGCTACCTTTTTTTTCTTTCCTATTTAGTAAGTTTTTCATTGTGATTATTATTTTACCTTACTAAAATATTAACCACCCATAATGTTCTCATAACCAAATCTAATTACATCCAATAACGTATTCAACTATCCACTCCCATTTTCCGCCATCTATTCTCATCTTCCTTACCACCCATTTTCTCTCATCCTTCCAACCTCCATCTCAATCTCCTCACCAATCACCACCATTTTCTCTTTCTCCCAACTCCATCTCCGCCACTCTCACCCATCGCCATTTTCTCTCTCCTCCGCCTCCACTCTCCTCACACCACAACTATTTCTATTTCCTCTAACTCATCTCTCTCCCCACACCACCTTTTCATCATCCGTATCTCATCCACCTCCATCTCCGCAGCACTATTATCTCACCACGTCATCTCATCACCACCACACCATATTCTCCTCTTTGTCGTATCCTCTACTTCCATTTCCTTCTCGATCTCCCCTCATCCGCCATATCTCTCTCTCCTCACTAACCCATTGTCTCTTCCTCACGATCTGGTGCAAGTGCGTGCGAAATCTGGTATTTATGCAACCAGACTGGTTTTTGTCGTGGTGTGTGTGTGGTATGTGGTGGGTTGGGTTTTGCGTGATGTTGGTGGGTGGTTGTTGAATTGTGGCAGTGATGTGATTCGGTGGTTGTCAGGTTGATGGTGTTTTCAGTGGTGTTGGTGATGGGGGTGGTGGCGAGTTGGGTTTGCGTGGTTATTGGTGCGTGGTTGTTGATTGGTGTGCGTGATTGTGTTCGGTGTGTTGTAGTTGATGGTGTTTCGGTGTGCTGATGGTGTTCGATGTTGCGGTGATTCGAAAGGTGGCGGTGGTGGAAGCGGTGGTTGGTGGTGGCCCATGGTGTTTGTTGGTGTGTGTTGGTGGGTAGTGGTGGCCTCTCTCTTCCATAAACAAATTTATTCACTTATTTATTTATATATAGCCACTTAGTCACCCACTCAACTTTTTCTAGGAGTCCCGTGCCAGCTCCATCTATAGCGTCTATTTCGAAACGGAGAAAGTGAAAGTATTAATTCTTTTATATCTTTTATGTGGGGACCAATTAAAATACTATTTCTTGTGCCACAGTACTTTATTCAATTTTCTCTTTTTTTTGGTCTCACCTAACAACTCACCGTTCTCCCAAATTCTATCTCAAAACCACAATTTCAAGTAGGTCTGGTTATTGGTCCGGGTTACCCATGATAATGGGCGGGGCCTAAAATTAAAGGGTCAAGACCCTTTAATTTTAAATGGACAGGCTAAATATGGGTTTTCTTCCTTATAGGGCTCTTTAGGATTCAGTACCATAGCCAACCTAAAATAGACTTATTGGGGTCATCAATTTGTCGTAATTATTTCTCTTTCTCCGACTCTTCTTTTTCTTCGGCTCTTCTATCAGCGCCATTAGTAAAGATCAAACCCCAAGTTTTTTCTGTAAATCAATCTCTAATGGCACACATCTAATCATTCATCTGAGTAATTGGATTTCAATCTTCCAAATTGTGAGGCAATTGTTTATTTATTCTTTTTTTTTGCTGTAAATTTGATGGATTTCATTTTTATTCAGTTCTAAAGTTTGGATTTTATTCAATTTTATTGGGTTTTCATGCTAAGATTACTATGCACACTAAGTGTTTGATGCAATGTCTAAGTGAATTTTATTGAATTATTGTATGGATTATTTTCAATTTTATTGGCCTAGGGTTTCAATGTTATTGATGTATTTGTTTAATAGTATTATTGCTGTAATACTTGGATTTCGATTTTTTTTAGAATGTTATTGATACAATAATATTGCTGTCATACTCTTAATGAAACTAGCATTATAGTAGCTTATGTGAAATAATTAAGGGTTTTTGTTGAGCCCTTTGTGATACATATTATACGGGAGTATAATATTGAAAATACCGAGGAGGTTGATTACGAATTCGATGAAGATGAAATTATTGGAGAAGAGGAAGACGATGATGTGGATATCTTCTTTTAGGTAAAAAGATGAAAATATTTACTGTTATTTTTCTTTTATTTTACCCTTTATATTCCTTATAATTTTACCATTTATATTGCTTATAATTTAGGTAAAAAGGTTCAAGTTTAAGGCTTCTGGTGGAATTGGTACACCCAAGCTTCCTCTGAAATGCTGCTGGAAAGAGGAGAAAATTAGAGAACAAAAGGATTATTAGTTCTTTTTTATTTTCTCATTTTCATGTTTGTCCTTTGAAAATTGGAGAAAATTGTAGTATTGCTATGTTTGTCCGTTGAATTTGTCATTGTTCGAACATATTATTATTGATTCATCGTTTGAGGTGTAACCTAATGTTATGGGATTATGATGTTATGCTTTAAATGATTAATGGTATTGTTGGTACAATATGTGGTACTGCTGACGTGGCAGTGGCCAACGAGCCGGTGTTGGTGAAGATGGACCTGGTCTGCAATCCTGGT
>SNQN01008072.1:0-24589 GCA_008642245.1 Bassia scoparia | reverse complement strand
CTTGAAGTCGTAAAAAGACAACCTCTGACTTCTTCCCCTCCCCAAAACAGCCAGCACAAAGCCACGTGTCCAACCCATATTCCAAACCTACATTTTCGTGCACTCAATCAACCTCAATCCCCGAAATGACCATTTTACCCCTCCACTGTAAAACCAGATCCACACAACCCAAAAACTCCAAATTGGTGAAATTAAAGTCCAGAAATCAGAATCATTCTCAAAGCATCAGCATCCATTAACATTTATTCCATTTCTCTCTCTTCAAATACCGCCCACCATAGCAAAAATCAAAATTTAACCCATTATTGTTTTATTTCAAACWTCAATCACAAACATCTTCAACCTTTTCATTCTACTAACTTCAATTTGCAACATTTTGAATTTCAAATTTCATTTCTAGCTCTTGTGCAGTTTAAAAAGAAAAGAAAAAAAATGGCGAATTGCAGTGATGAATCGTCGATCTCATTCTCAGACTTCCCGGAGGACGTACAGGTATGCATTTTGTCATGCTTATCGCCGTCAGARGTTTCGTCGTTTGCATGCACCTCGAAACGTTTCGATGCGATGTGCCGAAACGGGTGCGGAAGCAGGCTGTGGTACGCCATGTGCGACCGGAGGTGGGGCGRGAAGACCCAGATCAAGAAATGGGGTGGCGGGAAAATGGACTTCAAATCAGTGTTCAAGGTGTTGTCGGAGTACGAGAATCTCATCGGATTCTGGCGTAGAAGCGGCGGAATCTCCGGTGGAATCTCCGGTGAGGTGGCRCCACTTGTGTTCTTCGAGTGGGGGGAYTCGTGTGTGGTGGGGTCCAGGGTGGCCCCATCGAAGGAGGGTTGCTCGTACGATGTSATAAAAACGCCCTTCATTTGGCTGAGTTTGTCTGGTAATGGGCAGCATTTGAATTACCTCAAGACTAATGATTCGGGTTCGGATTCGATTCGAGTGAATGTGAGCTTCATGGGGAAGAATCACTTGGTGTTGGAGGAGAACAATGGGGGTGGTTCGCCCAATAGGGGATCGCCAAATGGCAAAGACAGCAGCAATGTGAATTGGAATTTTGAGAATGTGAGTGTGGGGAGTCCTGAGGGGTCGCCTCCGGACCGGATGATGTTYGAAATGTATCAYCATTTTGCCAACKGGATGAGTCCGGGGGCGAGTGGMGAGCGGGCGTTTAGGCGYCAGCGGAGGAGGGAGAAGGAGAGGCAAGGGAGGAGGAGGTGGGAGCCTGAACATCTTGTTAAGATTGTTCATTGCTCTCCTACTCCTTCTCGCCCTTTGCAAGGATTGTGGAAGGTCAGTGCTTTCTTATTCATTACCTGTGTGTTGATCATAATGTTTCTTCATCCAATTTGTTTTTGAATCGTAATGTTTTGTTTTTATTGTGTATTAAGTTCCCATCATCTTTGTGAATTTTATGCGTTGCCTCATGAATTTAGCTGTGTACTTTTTTAATCATGGTATGTCTTTTGATTTGGTTGTTTTGATCATGTTTGTGTAATTCATGATCATCCTTGTTAGTTAGTACGAGACATAAATTCGCATTTTGCACATAAATTTGCATTTTTGTAAGTTTCCAGTGTGTTTTGTCTTTAGGGAGTAAGAACTGACATTGCAGAGATACTTGGGAAAATACTTGATTCAGGTCTTACTTGCTGAGTTAAATATGCCTTTCATATTGTAAAGATTGATTGATTGTTTTGCTAAAATGACCCCCTTTGAAAATATCTCTCTTGGGCCTAGTAAGTTTTTGAAGTAATTATCTTTTGATTAGTGATACTTCAGCAATGTCAATTTTGAGATGCCTGCTTAAAACTTAAAATTAATATTGAATTTTGTTTAAACCTTTCTTTTGTAGCACCTTTCTAATTAACTTTTTAAAATTGAGTGTAAAAGTCCTGCCTTTTTTTTGTCTGTGAAACGGTTATGCTTTAAAAGTTTGAACCATCATGCCGTGAATATAAATTATTGATCTGTATAGAACCATAGATGCTTTCTGGATGATTGTCAGCTTGGGTCCTGATTCTAGATGTTTTTATAGTGTGAACTTAGAGTTGTGGGTGTGTCCTTTGGTGGAGCCTCTAACACCCAACTGGTATTCAATCTTTAAATAGAAGTGTGAGAGTGAGAATATTGGAGTGTGTAGCCTTGGATATGTGGCCTCTCCTTTTGTTGTCCCTAGAGCTTTAGGCTAGCATATAAATGCCCGTCTTTGTTGTTTGGACTATGGACGATAAACAATGGCAAAAGTTTGTATCAATGCTTTGCTTTACTAATTAAGGTAAAAATGGGCAAATTTTGTATCAGAGAATGTGAGATTGAGAAAGCTAGTGTCTAGGGCTGTTCATTTCGGATTATCCGATCCGATCCGATCCGAAATTTCGGATATCCGAAAATTTCGGATCGTGATATTGCGATCCGATCCGATCCGAAATTTTCGGATATCCGAAATTTCGGTATCCGATTTTTCGGATCGGATATTCGATATCCGTTGATCCGTTTTGGTGGTTTTAACTTTTTTTCCATTTATTTATTCTTTGCTATCTTGTTACTTGACTATACAAGTATACATTATACATGGTAGTGGATAATACATATTTACTAAGTATACTATTTACATGATTTATAAATATTAAAACTATAAAAAAATTAATAGCAACCATACAATATAATAATATAATATATAATACATTAAATCATTAATTGATTTAATTCAACTACCATAGTAGGAAAATACCAACTACCAATCTCAAAAATCATGAGTTCAAAGGAGTCAAGATTTTAAAGGAAAAAGGGAAGTCAATGTTAACCAAGTCATTATAAATAACTAAATATAAATATATAATAATGTATAACCAGGTGTGTTGTATGCTAACACAATTTTCCAGTATGCTTGATGTGTATACGTTGGGTACCCTACCACCATTTTGACGTTAATGTACATAATTTGTGACCCCATGATAATTGGGTTGGCAGCCAGCAATCGGACCTTCATACCAGCAACCTGAATCAGAAAGTTGGCCAAGATGTATGTCTTTTGGCATAGACTAATCCATAAACCTTGACATAAAGTACTTTAGCAAGATCACTCATCTTCATCAATAAGGGAAATGAGAATGGTTGGAATTATACCATCTCCCTCGTAAAATTTATTTTGAAATTCCACCCAGTGAAGACGCAAAGCATGTAGGAATGCACTGAGAGTTTCCATAACTAGTAGTACACCAACTGTTGCAGAATATAAAACAATAATGCCGATGGCAAGGATGATAAGTTCTCATACCGCAGTCATGATACAATCTAATCAGTTACTGTATGTTTCTTTTTGATCAAAATATCTACTATGTTTATAGAAGACATGATTAAGAGTTTTACCCCACGCCAGAAGAAGCACTTTATCATAGAAGCACTGGAGAGTTTGAGTGTGCAAGGCTGCCAAGAAGTAAAATGAATCAGATCAGCCTAATTACATGAAAACAATAGCTGCATCTCTACATATACTCACTTTGGATCATATTTTGTTCATAGCATGGTCTATGTGACCTCAAAAATCATACACCAACACTAGGCCTGACCCGTACACAATCGGATATAGGGAAAGTATAAATTTGGGCTTGTAGCTTTTATAATGATTTTCTGTGTAGAACATAGATGGTTGTATCAATCAAAATTTGCAGCTTCAAGTTTCAAAGGTACATACACTATACATCAACTATTATCTAGGAACAATTAGCAGAATCTACCAAAATTACTTAGAAAATCAAAACAGAAGCAATGCGTCAGCATATTACTTCATACCTGAGAGCCATAAACGTAGATAAGAAGCTGTATTTGAAACTGCTCCAAGTACAAATTCTATGGTGTGGATCAGTTAAAATGAAACAAAGGAAGCACCGCAGCAGCACTCAAGCACGCAGAAGCAGAAGGAAGGAATTACCTCATGAGTTCGATTGAACGCCGCCGCAACTCTGACCGTCGCGCCGCCGCAAGAGAGATCGTGAGAGAGATGGAGTGAGAGAGATGGAGTGAGAGAGAGATGGAGTGTTTAGGGTTTCTGATTGTGAGTTGTGAGTTGTGAGTTGTGAGTGTTTGCTGTGTTTCTGTCTTTCTATTTCTGATTTGGACTTTTTTTACAAAGCCCATTATTTTACAAAGCCCATTATTTTTATTAAATTTCGGATATTTCGGATATTTCGGATATCCGAAATTGTAAAATTGCGATCCGAATCCGACCCGAAAATTTTCGGATATCCGATCCGAAATATCCGAAAATCAAAAATCGGTCTGGATATCGAAAAAACCGGATCGGATCGAGCGGATAACGGATCGGAAATCGGATCGGATTATTTTGAACGCCCTAAGTGTAACTGTTCAATGTTGTCGAACAAGTACCTTAGGGACATTTTTATGTAAAAGCACTATCATTTTTCTATATTTTGACTACTGTTTTGCTGGTAAAGACGTGGTGGTGGTGGTTATTATTTTATTGGTGGATATGGAGCAATTTGATGATCAATAAAGGCTAATGTGTACTGCCTTTGCTTCTTAATAGTCGTACCCGTTTGACTCTTGTTGTTCCAATGCATTACTTTAACCATCAATATCATGATTATTAAAACATAGTTTTGAAAATATACATCAATATTGATCAAACAATTTATATACCCAGTCATTTTAAAAAGTCATATAGCCTAGAATTGCACCAAAGTTCAAACTCCCAATCCTCAAAGGCTCAAACCACATTACTTTCGGCATATTTATCCCCTCCCATAGTGATTCTCTTCAAACGCCGACTTTAAAGAAATAAAAAAATAAAAAAACACATACACTAACTTCCCCTCCCTACTAGTCTACTACCACTTAAAATAGTAATAATAAAAAAAATAATACCAAATAAATAAACCAACTTGCTTTGTATTTTTACTCCCCAATATCATTTCTAAAAATGGTAGTGGGGGATGAAATGGTAGCGTAAGTTGGTTTTAATTTTTTTTTGTATTGTTATATTTTTATTTTAAGTGGTAGTGGGAAGGAACTTAGTGTATATTTTTTTTCAAAAATGTTTTGTATTTTTTTTTTCAAAATAGTTGATGATTGGAGGGAATTCTTGTGGGGAGGGATAAATAGGTAGGGTGTAATGTGGTTTGAGGATCAAGAGTTTGGAGTAGTTCTAGGCTAGGAGATATTTTTAAATTATACGAAGTAATATATATAAAAGAAAACCTTATAATTAGTAACATCCATAATATGTTATTTCAATTTCTTTATCAATCCCTCCTTTTCTTTTCTTTTTTCCCATTTTTTTTATTCTTTGGTATTACATATAAATTTATGAAAATTTAAATAAGAGAAAGTAAAATGATTGGAATACTACACATTGACGGTGCGGACCTTGGATAAGCTTGTACTTAATGACATTTTTTTTACCCTAAATACCAAAATTTGGAATTCTATATTGTAAATTCATTAAAATTTGTTGCTTTTTATTGAAAATTATACTCCCATCCAGTGTATGAATAGGCGTGCCTAGGCACTAAGGTTCTAGGCAATAGGGGGTAAGCGCTTAGTATTGCCAAGGCAAGATGTTTGTGACTAGGCGCAGGTGAGGCGTGCCTAGGCGCACTAGAGCTTTTTTCCCAAATTTTTTTTCTAGAATTTCCCCGTTGCTTCATAGGTGTGCCTCACTTCAATTAGGCTCGGTGCGCCTTACGCTTTTTTATACATTGCCGAAAAATGTTTGTAGGAAGAAGACAAAAAGGGTACATATGGGGTTATATTAAGATATAATGAAGTGTTGCTTTTTAAAMTTTTTTTTACAGAGATTTTATAAGGATAGTGTCGTAAATTCACTATTAAAAAAATACCAAAAGTAAAAAAAAAGTACAATTGTTGTAACAAATACAATCATTTATAGAAATAGTTTGGAGAATTGTGTTACGGAGGGAGTATTATTTTTTAATTCTAAGATCTACAAGTGCTTGATATCAATCATCAAAGACAATGCATTTTAGGATAATAGTTACCCTTGAAAATTCAACATATAGAATGATAGACTAATCCTATTTTTTTCCGTATAAACTAAATTATTAGTGGAGTATTTATATTTTATATACTTCCTCCGTAACGGTTTAATAGCTACACTTTCTTAAAATAGAAATAACACCTTAATAGCTACGCTTTTTTTATTTCTAAAACACGCAGGTGATAATTACTATTTTACCCTTATTGTTTTCCTTAACTTGATGTTAGTGTTGCCCTTAAAACCTGATTATCTTCTTTATCACTTCATTACTTAATCTCTCTCCCTCTCACATTTCCTTCTAATTTCTTCATCGATTTCATTTTCTGATAACCTTGTCACTGTTCACTCTAATGGCGTMTTTTTGGATTTGATGAAGTTTGCTTGGTACGACTCTCTTTTATGCTTCTGGGTTCTTCCACATCTTATRCTTTCTTCTCTTTCTTCTTTCCTTCTTTTTATCTCTGGCTTCTTTCACTTGATTGTTCTCCTTTTTTTTTCGTTGGTTTTAGTTGCAAAATCATCCCAATTGCTTCCTTTGTTTTTGTTCGACTTTCATCATCTCCCAAATTCATCTCAAAATGTTGGATGTTAATCCACTAGTGAAGGCCTTAACTTCCTCCGATTCCTTGAATGATAAGCAAATCATTCAAGATCTCATCAGTGAGATCAAGGCCAGAAAAACCCACCCATGGAACCTCTATTACAAGGGGGATCCTCATTGCTTTCTTAGCCACACCACCTTCGCCGCCCTTGGCGAGGTGTTGAACCGCTTGGACATGACTGACTAGTGTTTTCGTGTGATGCAAAAAAACCTTCGTCTGGAGGAGAAAGTTCAGATCGAGGCCGCTACAGTTGAGGCCCAGAAGAAGAAGAAGAACGGTGGTCTGGTGGTCTTGCTTTGTGTCCACCTGGGTTCGAGCCGATGAGTGGTGGGCGCTCAGATCACGGCAAGAGGAAGGTCGTGGAGGAGGGACCACATGTTGTGTGTGCACTCCCGGCTGTCCCAAAGCCCTCTGGAATCGAGATTGCTGAGAAGAAGAAAAAAAGAAGCTGGAGATGGGTGGTGGGTCAGATTTGGGGAAATTGGCTGTGGTGAAGGAAGAACCGGACGAGGATGAAGGAGGGGAGCTCGTGGTTTGGCTCGTCAGGACACGGATTCGAGCTTGGAGATGCTGAATTGGTATGCTTTAATTAGTTGTATTTTTAGGGTTTTTTTAGCCTTTTTMTTTTTMTTTTTTGTTTTTGTACTTCGTAGATCTGATCTCCTTTGTCTGTTGTTTTGGTTTGTGTTGTGGTTGAACTTTGATTTTTACTTCGTATGTACGAGGTTCTTTTTGTGTTGTGTTTTTGTTTAGATTTCCATTTTTCGGTAAATTTCAATGATTTATTTCGTACTATGCTTTGATACAAAGTACCAGTACATTGCTTTCATTTTTGGTCCCCATCGAGTTGTTCAACCATAGTACGAAATAAATCATTGAAATTTACCAAAAAATGGAAATCTAAACAAAAACACGACACAAAAAGAACTGCGTACATACGAAGTAAAAATCAAAGTTCAACACAAACACACCAACAAAGACAAGGAGATCAGATCTACGAAGTAAAAAACAAAAAAAGGCTAAAAAACCTCAAAAATAACTAATTAAAAGCATACCAATTAGCATCTCCAAGCTCGAATCCGTGTCCTGAGAGCCAAACCACGAGCTCCCCTTCCTTCATCCTCGTCCGGTTCTTCCTTCACCACAGCCAATTCCCCAGATGTGACCACCAACCCATTTCCAGAGGGCTTTGGGACAGCGGGAGTGCACACACAACATGTGGTCCTCCTCCACGACCTTCTCTTGCCGTGATCTGAGCGCCCACCACTCTTCGCTCGAACCCAGGTGGACACAAAGCAAGACCACCGTTCTTCTTCTGGGCCTCAACTGTAGCGGCCTCGATCTGACCTTCTCCTCCAGACGAAGGTTTTTTTGCATCACATGAAAACACTAGTGAGTCATGTCCAAGCGGTTCAATACCTCGCCAAGGGCGCGAAGGTGCTGTGGCTAAGAAAGCGATGAGGTTCCCCTTGTAATAGAGGTCCATGGGTGGGTTCCGGCTCGATCTACTGATGAGATCTTGAATGATTTGCTTATCATTCAAGGAATCGGAGGAAGTTAAGGCTTCACTAGTGGATTAAATCCAACATTTGTGAGATGAATTTGGGAGATGATGAAAGTCGAACAAAAACAAAGGAAGCAATTGGGATGATTTTGCAACTAAACAACCAACGAAAAAAAAGGGGAACAATCAAGTGAAAGAGCAGAGATAAAACAAAGGAAAGAAGAAAGGATAAGATGTGGAAGAACCCAGAAGCATAAAAGAGAGTCGTACCAAGCAAGCTTCATCAAATCCCAAAAAACGCCATTAGAGTGAAAGTGAAAAGTTATCAGAAAATGAATTAATGAAGAAATTAGAAGGAATGTGAGAGGAGAGAGATTAAGTAATGAAGTGATAAAGAAGATAATCAGGTTTTAAGGGCAACACATCAAGTTAAGGAAATAAGGGTAAAATAATAATTACACTTGCGTGTTTTAGAAATAAAAAGAGTGTAGCTATTAAGGTGTTATTTCTATTTTAAGAAAGTGTAGTTATTAAACCGTTATGGAGGAAGTATTAATTAAGGAAATATAATTGATTATCATGATGATAATGTATGGTCAAAGTTTGTATGCAAGTAGTGAAAGAGTCAAATGGTTGCAACTATAAAGAAACGAAGAAAGTTACTGATTTGAAGGTTGAAGGTAGTTCGTACTCTCTTGTCCATAAAGATCCTGCTAGTCACTATTTATATGCTTCCCCATGCATGTTTTATATCGTTTATATCTTTAGATACACATTTGTATAAAAATATTATTATCTACCCATTAACACGAAGTAAGCAAGACCCATATTAATAGTTATTACAAGATTTTTTTCACTTGTGAATAATTTAAAAACATAATTGGCATGATTTTCAGGGAACGGATGGATTAGTTAATTAAAGTTAGTGTGTAATTTTCTTTAAATAGAAATTATGTTTGGTTGTGTTTGGGAACTTCAATTTCATTTCAAATATTGGAATTTAACTATGGAATCTCTAATGATTCAATTCAATGTATAATCTAGTGGTTGGTTACCCCGACTATCCTTTCTTAGATCATTATCTTTATATATTCTCACAAGTTAAAAACTGATAAAATTATTGTTCTATACTCCTATGCTGGATTAGATTTGAGAACACTATTGCATTTGGCAAGATTTCTGTTTTGGGATGAAAAATTGAAAGTTGTGAATGAAAGTGTATATACTTCGGTAATTATTACTCCCTCTGACGTGTGACACCCAAAACTTGCTACGCATTGACTTTTGGTACTATTCACTTATAAACTATGTCACACTTTATTTTATATACTTCAACAAAAACATAGTTATGTGGAATCATATTTAATTCGTTTTGATGTGTATTGATCGCATCCATTCCTCATGTACTCATATGACAATAAACTCACTCCGTGAGAGAGTATTCAAGAACTAGAGTAAGAGGAGAAAGAACAGTCTCTCATAGGTCCCGTGAGAGGTGCTCGCTCAATAGACTTGACTCGTGACTTTTTATTCAACTTGGAATCAAAAGGACTTTTCAGGGTTGTAACGGGGCTTAGGTGAAGGTGTGGAAATGCTTTTAATGTGGTGGTAAACCTAAGAGAAGCATTTACCACCAAATATCGAACCAAACCAAGAAAACTTATCAACCTAGTAACCGAACTACACTGAATAGGCCAACACGCCCAAACTACTAAAATCGAGGCACAAAACTATACAAGCGTCTAATAAACAAAGAACTAGAGGAAATAAACTAAATATCTACATAAGAACTAACGACATGTTTTTGTAATTGAAACTTGCTTTTCTTTGAATTTATGAATTGAAATAACTAGCAAGAAACAATCTTTTTGAATTTTTCATCTTTCTTTCTTTTCTTTTTTTTGATTTTTTTTGAAACTAATAAATACATTACAAGTAGTACTAATATTTACAATAACTAAAACTACTAAACATAAAATATTTACAACACAACGAACCAAAATTATGCTTCTCAAGCTACGGAATACAAAGCGGGGTTAGGGCTTGTAATGTGGCTAAAGGAAATGAAGGCTAAGGCTCAAAATGGGAAACAAAGGGGAAAAAGAAAAACAAAAACAAAAGGCAGAAATGAAACAAACCTAAAGGAAAAACTAACAAAAACGGCCAAAATCACTTTCCAAGTCATTAAGTCAAGTTCTCAATATAAGCACGTCAACAGGTCTTTTGAGCTCTTATGAAATGAATGACCACAAGATAATGAATGGTCTAAGTACGGTTGAAGGCTCAAAACTCTCACAGGTTCTAAAAGTACCTTTTGGAACTTCCGATCACACGGAAGCAACAACCAAAACAAGCATAAAAGACCAACCAAAACCAAAGAATCAAAACCAAGGCTCTTACGCACTAAAGAGGTCAAAGAAGTCGAACTAACGACTCAAACCAAAATGTCCGAGACATGCAACAAAGTCCCGTGAAAGATTAAGAGTCAAAATCGTCATAAGGACTTGGGACTAACTAGAAAAGAAGAAAAAGGAACAAAAACAACGTTTGAAGACTCAATAGCCCTAACAAATAGCCCTAACAAATCTTGCGAAACAATGGGCTAACAAGCATATAAGTACAAGTGTACTCGCATGCTACTAGACTCAAGACTCGATATAGAAAAACTCAAAAAGCAATAACCACATCAAGACACACCATGTAACTAATACAAAACAAGTACTAACTTCTCCCCCAAGCAAGCCTGAAAGGCGTGCCTCCCCCAAGCTAGTCTCGGAGTCGTCCTCGACGTCCACATCATGGGGAGTAGCAAAGAGCTCAGGAAAGAGGCGAGTGTGGAGAGCCTGATGGTTCGCCCGATCACTCGACGGGGGAAAGAAGTTGTACTGACTGTGGACCCCTTAGTGGCGGGGACATAAGGTGGGCCATTATAGTCTGGGGCGTTCGGGTAGTGACCCATGGGAAAGGGACAGCCCGGGTAGGGCATCCAACCTCCCGAAAACACCTCGTGCCAACCCRAGAGGGTCTGAAGTGGGATGGCCCAAGGGTTCGATCGACCACCGTAGGTGATGTCGAAATCAGAGGGGGCGTCTGGGCCAAAAGCAGGTACTAAGCAGGTACTGGACTTGACTTGACTGAATAGGAATATGCGGGTGTAGTTCAGGTACGGGCCATCACGAGCAGAGGCTTGGAGGTCCTTAAACCCTCCCGAGAGTCGGGCCATGTCACCTCTTTTTCTTTAACCTCCACCTCCACCATACCTCTCACCTCTTTTTCCTCTACCTCCACCACATCGGGGGCAGACTCGTCCACCCAGCCAGGTTGGACTTCGACCACGCTGGACTTCGCGACTCGAAATCGCTGCTTTTTCAGCGGCTAGACCTTCAGATAGGCGGTCTTAACCCCGCCTATAGTGAGTCCGTTTTTGGTCGACTTGACCGTAACATCCCTAGCCCTGCAGAACCCTGAATATGCTCAGTATTACTCCGGAGAAATATATCATCAGCTAGCGAATGCTCGTCAGATCAGCCCGTACGTAGCCCGCACATTCCTATTCAGTGAGGTTCGGTTCCTACTTTTGCCCAGACGGCCAAGTCACCTACCCTTACCACCCCCAGCTGCKTGGGCCCTTATGATTTGGACATCACCTACGGTGGTCGAGCGGACCCTAGGGGCGACCCCACTTCAGATGCCCTGGGGTTGGCACAAGGCGTTTTCGGGGGGTTGGCAGCCCTACTCGGAGTGTCCCCTTCCCACGGCTTAGTACCCGAACGCCCCATACTATGATGCCCCACCTTATGTCCCCGCCATTGAGGGGCCCAGTTAGTACAACTTCTTTCCCGCGTTGAGTGATCGGGCGAATCGTCAGGCTCTCCACACTCTCCACACTCGCCTCTTTCCTGTGCTCTTTGCTACTCCCCATGATGCGGAGTCGTCCGATGACTAGCTTGGGGGAGGCACGTCTTTCGGGCTTGCTTAGGGGAGAAGTTAGTACTTGTTTTGTATTAATTACATGGTGTGTTTTGATGTTATTACCWGTACTTATATGCTTGTTAGCTCATTGTTTCGCAAGATTTTTTAGGACTATTGAGTCTTCAAACGTTGCTTTTGTTCCTTTCTTACTTATCTATTACCAGTCCTAGCTTCTTACTGACGCACTTTTAGGGGGGGGGCGGCCGGTTCTTGGTTTGACTCTTAATCTTTCACGTGACTTGTTATGCATGTTTCGACACTTTGGTTTGAGTCGTTAGTTCAGCTTCTTTGACCTCTTTAGTGCGTAAGAACCTTGGTTTGATTCTTTGATCTGATTTGTCTTTTGTGCTTTTTGGTGTTGCTCCCGGTGATCGGAAGTTCCGAAGGTACTTTTAGACTCTGTGAGAGTTGAGCCTTCAATAAGAATAGATAACAATATATGCCATTTAGTAGCTAGAATATTAAAAATAATCAATTTTTCTTACATAAGAAATAAAAACTAAGTGTTAATTTCAATTTTCAAGTTACTAGTAGCTACTAGCTAGAATTTGAAATATACGTTTCATAAGTTTATGTGAGAATTTTGTAGATTAAAACTTAGTTCTATTAGTAATTCTAAATTCATAATATTTATAATAGTAGTTCTGGATTGTATTATGATGAACCATATAAATTTAAAATCGTCATAGAATGATGCATGGTCCCACAAATTCGATTCTATGATAGATCGAATCGAAAACATCAATTTGGATCGATAAATTGTTGGTTCGATCGAGATTTTGAATAATTGTGTTTCATATTGCTTTTTTTTTTTTTTTTTTTGCTTTATTACATCTAAAAATATTTGTCATCATTGATTGAACTTTTAATTTTATTATATGTGATGAGCTCTTAAACCTTTTACCTTTATGGTCCGGAAGTTTGTTTTGCACACATGTTCAATTTCATTTCAGTAAACGATTGTGCAGCAATAGCCCGTGTGATATATGTTTGAGCAATGTTGTATTTGTCCTTTTCTCGAATGAAGGAATGATACATGGAGGAGAATGGAGAAAGATGAGAAAGGATGAACAAAGGAGAGGATGACTTGGAGAATGATGAGAAAGATGAACAAAGGAGAGTATGAAGTTAAAAGTACAAAATGGAGTAGTTGATGGTAAGGAGTGAGAACAGGAGAGAGAGAGTGAGCACGGCAATAAATTGATAAATTGGAGAGGAAGTATGATCGATTTATTTCTTCTTTCTAGGCATTGTTTCACCCTTAAGAAATTTCCCCTGTTTTTAAAGGACACTTTAAAGGCAGAAACGTTGACAAATCTATGCTTTTGAAAGCATTTTTTTATCCTTTCGAGCAGCCTTGAAGCTTGAGTTTGTCTTTTGAGTTTGTTCTTGATTTCCTATTTTCGCATGTTTGTTCAGCGAAGTTTCTTGAGAGATACATCACTTTTTCGGCATGTTTTTAAAAGGAGGTAATAAAATTGTTGTAGAATAGCATTAGAAGATCATTGTAAGCTTTTGCTCATTCAGCTTTCCTGTATTTTGTATTGCATTACTTGGCTGCTTATTATAATTCACTGTTCCTTTATATTTGAAGTGGAGGGGGAAGGAATGTGATACCTGATAAAGACATGTGTATTAGGATGTGAGCGGTGTTGCTGCCGGCGGCTGGTGTCATCCCTAAAACTTTGCAACTAAGGGCACTAAGCTAGTCCGGTTGGCACTAAGACGTTTGATTACACTGTTACACTCACTGTGCTTGAAATGTATTAATGTAAATTGCATCCAACATATTTTTGTCAGCCAGATGACATTAAATCTTGTGGCCACAGAGTATATCGATGACTCAAGTCTTGATTTTTATCTTGTGGCATATATGGACATTGCGAGGTGTCTCCTTGTAGAAGAGTGGGCTCTCTGAAACCTTTCTCCGGTTATGCACCTGTATTCTGGACTTCTATCATACATTTGGTGACTCCCCACTGTCTCTATGAAGAAGCCTATTGTACATACCCTATGCATATTCAGCCTTCAGATATGCAGAATCGATTTTATAATGCTACCCTTCTCGATCATGTACAATTAATTCGAGTTATGAGCTAGGATTCCTGATTTAGCAGGGACTTCCATACTCGGCATGGTGAGGGAAGTTTGCAATATGTTGATGGGACATTCGGGTAGGGATTTCTTCGCAACAACTATTAATAGGACCTAAAAGCCAAGACTATTCGCAAAATGGGCATGTTTTGGACCACTGCTGAACTTTTAGTGGCTGATAATCTATTTTCTGGGCATCCATTTATCTATAATGTACACAGTATCAGAAAAAATTAGACATTTAGGCTCACAGCTATGTCGATTCTAGCTGTGTAACATATCTCTTTGCTTCTTTTCTAGTTGCCTCATAAGTGTATCATACTGTAAAGATATTCGGGAGAGTTAGTTTCCTCCTATTGATTGTTACCATCGTTTCTTTGTTGTCAATTGTGGATCAATGTCATGTAATGAACTCAAATTCCAATTTGTATTTATTTTCCCTTGTTTAATTAATGTGCTTACATTTTAGAATAGATTTCAGATTTTTGATTATCTTTACAGTTGACTTGTAATGTTTAACCAGCCTTAAGCCCAGTAGAATGGATGTCAAGAACTTTTCCTATCTTTCCTGATTAAATTGTTCTCATGAAAAATTGCAACACTTTGACCATGGTTACGGTGTTAATACTTCTATTATTACACTTCGTTGTACGGAGTATAATCGTTGGGACTCTTGTAGATTGAGATGGATTCATATCAACTGTGTACGTTTATTATGAACTTATTTCTATCCGTTTTTGCCGTGCTGCCTGGACATTACGAATAAGATTGAAGAGTGTGGATATCATCTCTCGTACAATCTTGACTTAAAATACTTGTGATKTCTCGTTCAATTTTGGGCACTGGTTTGGTTTCTATTTTAATTGTTATCTAGTTGTGGAAGACCACTAATTTTTCAAATTATTGTAGGGCAGCTTGCCAGTTTAGTTGATGACTTGACGTTCTGCTTTATTTATGAAGTTTGAATTGAAGTTTATTGCCACAGTTGTAGTGTTTATGTCATTTAAGACAGCTGATACAATTCATCTTCATGGCTGTCATCTTCCTGGTTGTCCCTTTCGATTGATTGAAACTTTGTAAACACTTCATTTCAAATTTTAAACAAACACTTGATATTCCCTACGTTGGGTTTGTTCAAATTCACGTGCTACGTTTGTTCAAAACTTACATTATTTTTTGGCCATATATTAATTGAAATTATAAGGATCGAGAATTAAATATATCGTGTTTGATCTCAATTCAATGACTAGTTTTACAACTCAAGTTTCATTTGAAATGTGACACTTTTTTTTCGTGAAATCTAAAACGTTACCATAAGTCCACAAGGAAGTGTTGGTTTATTTTAATATTTCTCTAACAAAGAAGTGTCACACTTCAAAAGAAACAGATGGAGTATTTATCATAATACGAAGTATTACAACAATATTGGTATCGACAAAACAAGTGGATACTTATTTTTCCTCTTTGATTGATTCAACTTCACCACATTTTTAGAGCATATGCATMGTGCATCTAAGCTACCCTGCATGTACACCACATAAGATGTATCAAGGTTCAAATTTATCAACTCTTCATTTTTATTTTTTCACAACTGAATTAGTAGATTAATCAGCTACCCTGCAAGCTTTTCTCGAGCAGCAAGAAGCCAGTAAGACTATCATCAAAATTCGAAGGGGAACAAGTAATGCTTTTGAAAATGACAAACAAATRGGGTAATGCAGAATAGATTAAGCTGATTTCAAAACTTGATTTATATTGCACATTGTCATTTAACCACAACATCACATTGATCACAACACAAAACCCTACAACCCATYACAAACTGCGAACCTGAAGGTAACAATCTCTTCTTTTATTGGTGTGACAACARGTCTAAACTGCAAGAAGACGAATGCCTCGATCCTGAAGTACAGGACGAGAACCAGAGATGAACTGTGACATGAATTAAACACACAAACGAGCCTCTGTTGTTARGACTCTGCAGCAACTTCTCTGATTTTAGTTGAGTTCTCCAGGTCACCCTCAAGCTGGCTAAGGTTTCCCTTCTCCTTGATGAGCTGAGCATGGTGGTGCTTGCAGTACAGTCGCCCATCATGCCCGATGTAGTTTGAGAGGCTTATTGTGCATCCACCTTGATAGCACTTAAAGCAGCTCTTATGGTATGCGCTTCCATTCACAGTTACCTTCAAAAACAAAAAATCAGCACTTCACTCAGAGAGAATTTACTACTCGTTGAATGTAGTGGTATTATAGGGAGTAATTTTTTTTGTTGGTTATGTCCATGGAAATTTCCTAAAAGACATATCAAGTGATTCTAATCTACGTTAGCGAGACATAGCTTTGCCAACTTACAAACAACCTCTTCCACACAGTCATTCACTCTGCAACACAGATTTAASTTACACAATTCCTGAGTTTATACTTATACTCCCTATTGTCWTAAATTATCTTAGCAAATAATGTAATGAGTRTAATCACTATGCCATGAGTTTCATCTTTAAAGGAACTTTCGTAGKAAGCATTAGGTATGTCAAGTCAATYATCAAAGTTCGATCWGCAAAAATGCASATGCCTWTCAATTTGAAATGAAATGCTGAATCCGTATCTGTAAAAGTAACTTTAACAACTMGTTATTAATTCATGGCTATGAATATGTGATAGTTTTGCAAACCTAAAATACTTAAATCAACCCAAACACTCGGAACAATGAACATTACCTTTTCAGTTGGATAAGCAGTCTTGGAACATCCCACACATTTATCTCTAGTTCCGCCAAACATTGTTTAGGCTTGCTTGCTTTCTGTGGATTATAATCGAAAAATTAAATTGAGAAATCAAACACATTAAAACTTTCTTAGCTTCAATTCTTTTTAAGTTGCAATAGTTTCACTTTGCACAACACTTGATAAAATTGACCACATAAACTTTCCCCTATTAAATCAATTTAGTAATCCATTGTTGAATTTTCTTCCCATTGCATATTTTAAGCAAATCTAATACTTATTAGTGTTACATATAAACAAATATTAATGATCATTGCTAAAATTGAAAATCAGACTGTTAAGATTGAATAAAGAAACACGCATTACAAGTTACAACAAAACCCAAAATTCACACAGATCATATTGAATTCGTAAGGTGTACTCGAGATCAACATGTCGTTCAGTCTTCATTTTAGGAGTATCTGAAAGCAAATGCAAGATTCATCAATCATGATATATCAGCCAAAAACAGACCAAATACTTGATTGACGATTCAATGATTGATATTTGTGAAACAAATGAGGTTGAAATACCATCAAGCTTTTGTTTAAGCTGCCAGTCTGCTTGAAGAGCTGGTCGAAATGCGGCCGCAGAACAACACTCCTTCAAAGGAGTTGTAGTTGCTAGCTGCAATTAATTCAAATTCAAACACTTCGCATCATTAAATTCCTAGTTTTCAGATCTTTAACGCATAAAACTACAAATCCAAATATAACTGCTAAATTAATGAACTGATATTCTTAAAGCTGATTTAATATGATTTATATAATCAAATCAAATCGATCCGCATTTGCATTAGTATAAATCAACTCGAGGAGTGCGAAATCATTTCCGTAAACATAAACAGTAAATGGATGGGAAAGAAAGTAAAGAAGGTGGTGATACCTTGAGGTGCCATGCAATGGTGGCAACGAAAACAAGCTTTGTGTAGACCTTGTTTCGTCACACGTAAGCTTATCAACAAGATAAACAGTTTTGTCACAGGCCTTGCTTTTGGGTTTTGGCTTGTAATTGTTGTTGCCATTTTTTTAAAGAGAAAAAAAATAGCAACAATGAGACAATGCAAGAACCTGTTTTTATATTTTTAAGGTTTTTTTGAGAAACAAGTTTGAGAGTTTTTGTGTTGTGTTTTTATTGTTGTTGTGGTTTGTGGTAAAATATAGAGAGGAGAGAGAAAGAGTGTGCAGAAGATTGCGGAGACCAAAGCAGAAGATAGGAGTTGGATAATTGAAACTTTGAAGTAGTGGTCTCATTGCAATCATTTGTCCGATTTTTAAGCACTGAACCACCGCTGTCATATCAATTTTCCATATCTTAAAGAATCGTGAATTTGTATTTTGAATATTTCTTCTAAACCATCTTAAAATTAAATTTTAATTTTTGTTTCAAAAACAAATACATTTAATAAAATTATTTCATTCGTCTAAAAAAAATGGTAACAAATATATTCACGTATTTTAAAAAGATTTAATAATGTAAACCAGTAAATTATAAAATAATTTTACACAATGAAGTTCTAATCTCATTTTCTCATTTGAAATAATACAATAATTGTTAAATCTTTTATTGAAATACGTGATAATTTGCTCACTTACGAGCTTGTGATGCACTCTTGTATATCTTTTTTTCTTTTTATATTATTTCTTGTGGAGTTTGGTTTCTTTGCACCATAGGTTTGTTGTGAGCCCATTTTTGGGGCTCTTGTCTTCTGAGATTTGGATGCGGCTTCGTAAGTCTTCTCACTCTATTTATCATTGCGACTTGCTTGGTAAATTCTAGGATTTTCTTTACACTTGGAGATAAATTCTTTGAATTATGTGCTTGCGGCGTCGTAGGGGTTGGCACTACGATGATTTTACATTTATTGTTTGCACGTTGGTTGATTGATTCCCCCTGTAGGTTATTTGTAGTGTTCTTGACTTCGATCAAGTTAATTTTAGTATATAAGGGATGACGAGGATTTGGTGAACCGTATCTCCAATTCTCGATTTTCTAGGATCTATCTATTGGTTGTTACTTTTATATATGTTTTGTGTGTTTTGTATTTTTAGTTTGTGGCAAAGTTGAAAAAATCACAAAAAAATATCGAAAAAAGCAAAAGGCCAAAAATTTTTCAATTTCCTTTGCTTTTCCTTTCTTTTCTTTTGGATATTTCCCTATACCCTTGAGGTTTGGGCGTTTACTACTATACCCCTGTGTTTTTCGAGTTGCCTTGTATACCCTTAAACTCATTCATTTTTCCCCAGCTGCCCTTACATACCGGAATCACTAACAGCCATTACTTTTTTTCCTATTTCTTCCATTTTCCTTAGCTTCTTCCCTTCTACCTCATTCCCTTTCTTTCTCTCTCTTGTTCATCTTCATCCATACTTTGAACACAACAATGGTGGAAAACGGAAAATCAAGCAAACAAATGGGAAATAATTTGACTGTTTCAAGCCTCAAATTGAAAAGAAAAGGAGCAAATCAAGTAATTATGGGTGGGAAAAATAGGGGAAAATCGAGCAAAATAACCCAAAAAAAGAAAATGAGTTTGAGAATATACTCAATCAATGGTGGAGCTTGAACCTTCCAAGAACTAAAACCAGTCAACCACCCAATCTCCAGACAAGATTTCAAATTGAACCCCAAAATTCTCACCCAAAATTAAATCCCAGCCCAGATTTATTGTAGTATTCAAGCTCTAAACAATACCTTTTGACAACAAAATTAAAGTTATTGCACATAAATTATTGGGTGTGTTGTGTGAATTTATGGTTTGTGAGGCCAATTCTAATTTTGAGGCAAAGTTGAATGGAATGTAGGACTAACTCAGCGGAGAACACAGGAGGTGAGAAGAAGAAGAATTAATCAAATTTGAATAAATAAAAATTATGGAAACAAATCGCGAAAAACCCCTAAATTTAAGAAAATGGCAAATAAAATTAAAGCAAATTAAAGGTAGCATCAGACCTCGAAAGCTGTGTCAATGGAGGAGTAGACGATGCTTCAAGTGACAGGGGAGTACACTGGCGGATCTAGATAGGTTACCCAACAAATTAAATAAATAAAATAAAACAAAAATAATCTATAAATATTGTGATGGCAGAAGAGGGAGGTAGAAGAAGGAGGAGGCATGGTCATGTTGGTTGTAGTGGGTTTAAAATAGGGGAGAGAGACTAATGAAGAAAAAGGTGAAATTAGGTTGTAATGGGTTATGGTGCTGCCATTGTTAACCAAGCTTGAAGATGAACATATTAGAGAAAAGGAAAGAGAAGGACGAGAAGAAGGGAAGGAAAAGAGGAAAATAGTTGAAAAACTAACGCCGTTAGTTTTTCCGTCATTAGTAAGGGCAGCTGAGGCAAAATGCTTGAGTTCAGGGGTACCCAAGGCAACTCGAAAAACACAGGGGTATATGAGTAAAATGCCCAACCCACAGGGGTATATGGGGAAATATCCCTTTTCTTTTTTTGTTTCTTTTCTTTTCTTTTCTTTTACTCTCAAGGCAAAGTGTGTAAATTATATTTTGTCTCTTGGATTGGACTATGGATGAGATTTGAGTTTTGAGCCACTCATTTTCCCTTTGACTTGTGAGCTTGCTAGGTTCTATCTTTAAAATTCACAATCTTTTCGAAACTTGAGTCATGAAGCTTGAATCCTAGGAATTCTTTTTATGGCAAGCTTGAAGCATTGTGGTACGTCATTTGATCTATTCTTGGTGGTGAGCCCTTTGGCCAAACCGGGCGTAGCTTGGTTGATGATAGGAGACCTTGCTTGTTGATTTTTGGTTAATATTGAAACCATGCAAGAGTGTGATCTAGAGCCAAGTAAGCACAAAATGTCACAAATCCACTAAAATTGAGGGTTTGCACAAGAGTCCTTATCTTGCTATTTACTTCTGACTTTCCCAAGGCCTAGATCGAACTATCCAAGGTGTGATGAGACATTCATTATGGGTTTGGGTTAAATTAATTTTCTCTTTTTCATTTGCTATTTTTCTTTATTTTCCACATACATATCTACAAATATTATTAAAAGGCGTTCTATTGCATGTAAGTGCGCCACGTGTCACTTTCATTCAACGTGGGTGTTCCATGTGGATCCCATATTGTCCAATAGAATTGCTCCATGTCATCATCATCATCATCATCATCATCATCATCATCGTATTATTATTATTATTATTATTATTATTATTATTATTATTATTATTATTATTATTATTATTATTATTGGAAAAATGGAACTAATAATCCCACTTTCGGTGGTCCCTCTCAATAATTCGATACCTTCAAGAAATTACAGAATAAATCCCAACTTTAAGGGTGGCCTTCCAAAAATCTGAACTTCATTTTGCTGCTTTTGTTGATCCATATTGGCCTGTTCCTATTTATAAGAGAGTTCAAGATCTTATTTTGGGTAAGACAACCTAAAAGTTGGGATTGATTCTTATTGATCTTGAGTCGGATTATTGAGAGCAGACCACACAAAAGGTGGGATTATTAGTTCCATTTTTCCTATTATTATTATTTATTTTATTATTATTATAATATATATTATTATTAATATTATTATTATATTATTATATTATATTTTATATTATGTATTATTTATTATTATTATTATTATGGTTTCTTAATCTATTACATCTATTTATTATTAATATAAAAACATCCTAAAATCTATGAGTCAGTTCTCTTGTACCTTATTCAAAATTTCCTATTTTTCTCAGCCCAAGACATTGTCATTACTCTTTTCTACATTCAATAAATAACAAATGAGACTATTTAATTTTCCCTTTGGTCTACAGTTCTACCTCCCTGAAATTATTTGTTTCATCTTGCTTAATCATTGCATTATACAGTGGCTTTGTTTTTCATATCCTTAACCTTTCCAATTACTTTATGTTACATTTCCAATAGAATTATGGAACAATATTTTTCAAATTGGATATATTTTATATGACATTTATACTAGACTTTCCAAATTGGACTACATGTGGTTGGTGTCCTTCTCTTACTCTCTTTTTATTTCATCATCATTTTTGTAGTTTTGTACCCTTTATTCTATTAATGATTATAATGTTTTTCCTCTTTTACAGAGTTGTCATGTGGGTTTTTCTTCATTGAAAATTTACCTCAATCTACTAATATATCAAAATTGGGTTTTGATAAATTTTAATTTTTGTCTTTGAGTTGTCAATTGTAGTTGCACCTTTTTATTGGTTAGTGATTGTTTTGCATATATCTACAAATATATTAAAAGGTGTTCTATTGTATGTGTATAATAATGGTAATTGCTACTTGCAATTGTGATTTTGGGTTTCTCAATTTCAATTACTAATTTGAATGCATAGTGTTTGTTATTGAATTTGGCATGATTTGTTATGTGGTTATGTGCAGTATATTAATGGTTTTGGGTCATGTAAAATTTAAGTATAATGTCATCCATAAAATTAAAGTTCCGTATATTGTCAAATTACCAATATATTTTTATAACAGATTATTTGTACATTTCTTGCTCGTATTGAAATCTTGGTGAGTCGTTATCGTTTGTCCTGTAGTATATCAAGGAGTCAAGTAGAACGTACACATGCCTCCAGGTCGATCGAAATTTCTTGACGTAAATCGGAATGGCACTATAGGCACTATTTTTAATAGTCTATTGTTCCCATTGTAGAATATATTTTCATATTGTGCTAGATATATGGTGTTTATGAAGGTATAAAACATTTAATTACCTTATATATCATTGTAATTCACAATGTTTTTGGGCTCACTCCTTGACCATCGAGGTATTCAATTTGGATCCGACTTCATGTTAATTCTATTTAATTTTTTTTATCAAAGAAACATGATATTAAAGACGACTTCATATAACTGTATAAGCTTGAAAAGTAAGTACGTTTCATCTAAGTTGATTATACCGTCTTCTTAGTGACCACAAATAAAAAAAAACACTATACCGTGAGAATCAAATAAATTTGTTTAAACTTTATCTTTACATCAATTCACATAACAAAAGGAGTAGTAGTGGGAGTTCAAACCTTAACATCCATAGTTCATACCACATAATGACTAGATAATAAGAATTCTACCATAAAGAACCTAAGTATAATGCAATAAACTTAGCCCGAGCATCGCTGGGCCAAATAACTAGTTAGGATTATTTTGGGGTTACATGTGCATTTGTGACCCATGAAGCTCCACTTCCTGTTTTTTTAAGGCCCGCTCGTTAAAACCGGGGTTGGGGGCGCCTTCCCTTTGAAAAGCCAAAAGTTTTTTTTCCCCAACAATTGGTTTTGACCGTTTAGAAATGCAAGTGGAGTGGGCTAGTTTGTTTGTAAAGGGCTATGTTATAAACCTCAAGTGTGTAAATTGTACAAGTCGAAATGCATAGGTAATGCAAGTAAAGTTAAAGTAGATCTCCCAAGTGCAGAAAAAAACAAAAAAACAAAAAACAAAAAAACAAAAAACAAAAACAAAAAAAAATAAATAAAAAAGCACAAAGGGGAAGGTTGATCTCAAGTTCAAGTTTGACAAGAGTGAAATGGGAGAAAGCAAGTAATGAAATCAGCTTGCCTCCCAAGTGTGTTGTTATGTGAATGGGCACTTTTCCCAAAGTTTGGTTGATGTAAACTCCACTTGCTAGGATTACCACCACAAGACCAAAACAATGCAATTTGTCCATACTACTATTTCCAACATACAACCCAAAAATCCCTTTGACTTTTGGGAGTTGAGTCCAATGGTGGAGGGATAACAAGTTTAATTTGTCATTTTGGACGTTCAAGTGCAATGTGCTTCTACCTAATTGTTAAAGTACCTCTTATTTTTCTTTGAGTCCTTTCTTTGGACATGATTTCACAGCCTTGGTTCGACTTAAAGCCGAGAAGGGTATCTTTGGAGAGATGAAGAGATTGGATTGACTTGATTTCATGCAAGCTTTGCTAAGTTGCATATCTTTGTGATGTTTCTTTAATTCTTTGCTGACTCCTAGTTGAGGGGACATTCTTTATGGGCTCATTGCCCAAGTTCCTAAGAAATTCCATTTCCCAAAGACACTCTAATTTTTCTATCCACATTTTCACTTTCTTTTTGTTTCTCACTTGTGTTTCCTTGTGTGTTTTTGAAAACCTTTTGCTTGGTTTTGTTTTATTTATGGAGTTGTGGGTTTCTCTTTGAAACCCCACGAGACCCTCGTCCTCCTATGCGACTTGGGGGGTTTTAAAGGCTTGTCAACTTGTGCAAAAAGTTGACGTGATTCCAACGAAAGTGAGTTAGCGTATAGTTTCTTTCTGTTCTCTTTTTCGTTTAGTGCTTTGCTCGGGACGCACAAGGTGCTAGTGGGGGAGTTTGATGAGTGGCCAAAAATGGTCTCATTTTGGCCTTGTTTTTTCCTCTTATTTTGTCGTTTTTGTGTGTTTTCAATAGCATCGTTTTACTAGCTTGTTTGACTAATCCACTTTGATAAGTTTTGTGGACTTTTTTTTTGTATTTTTAGTGTTTTATTAGGTTTTATAGTCAAATTTCCAACTCTTTTCTTCTTTTTAATGTTTCCAAATGCCAAGTTTGAGTCAGGGACGAAGCTACAAGGGTAGTTGGCAGGGGCCCAGCCCCTGCGGCCAACCCTGCGTCCCTTGTGTGCTGGTGTAACT
>SNQN01008070.1:5669-30706 GCA_008642245.1 Bassia scoparia | reverse complement strand
CATGCAACGCATGAAGATGTCAAAAATGTCCATAACATGAAATAATCACCCCTGAAACTAAACTACAGTTATTTACTGCTATAAACATTGTCCCAACCCTCATAATAAGTTTTGAATTCCTTACAAAAAGACCCTGGAATACTACAGTTATTTCAATCCTATCCCTATCACTAAATTCGATCTGTAGTGCCCGAATTGAAAATCAACCACACAACATAATTCATATCGAAACACGTGGCAAGTTTCTTTCAATATCCTAAGAAGTATAAGTGACTCACTGATTATGGACAGAGGTAAGTATGACTCTTGCTCTCACGGTGTCTTTCAAACAATTGGTTTGACTTTAGCAGGCCAAAAGAGATCAGCAATTATGAAAGAAAAGCATTATATAAGCATGCTCAATAAAATATGCACAGAAGAAGTTTATTATCAATTAGATTAGAGGAAAAGAATTATCTTGGCAGTAGGAGAGATGGAACACCAGTCTAATACAGATGCCTGCCTAAATTATGTATGTACACCTGAATCCCCAAATAATCAGATGAATRATGCAATCATCACCACCAAAGGATAGGAAWTTTACAAAGGACACCAACAAACCTCTATTGGATCTTCACTGTTTTAAACCTGTGCATCAGTGACTCTATAGCTTTTTGAATCTTCTGTCCACATGAGTGTCCGATTGATTGGGACGTCTCCTGCAAATTCTGTATACCACGACCCAGGCTAGCAATGGAAGGAGCTGCAGGAAGAGATTCAGCAGCACATTCAATGCCATCACCGTATATAAGCAATCCAGTACAGCTTGCTACACTAAAGCCAAAGGTAGCCCAGGGCATGCTTCGAATCGGCTGAACACGCCGTTTTCTCATTATCTCATAAAACGCAGCCCTCATGGCTGAAAAGCTAGTCTTCTCGGCAGAAGCTATAACGCTATGAGTAATGGCRCGAATTTTCTCAGCAGACGCAGCTGCCTTGACAGCAGTTGATGCTTTAGCCCCAGAAGTTGCAAAGCCAGGAGCCACAATTTTAGATGGACCAAGGATCTTGCTCAATGCAAAAATAGTTGATTTATGTGTATATGTAATAAAAAAGCTTTAAGGGCTGAACATAGATGTTAAACCACCTTGAAAAGATGAGAATGGGATGATTGAAAGGAAGATACAAGAGAAAGCAAGTAGCACAGAAGCAACTGCACTACAGGTTTAGCAGACAATGACCGCTTCCTTTTATCATCGTGCTTCTGCACAATCCTGGCAAACAATAAGTTCATCAACCATCCTCTACATCTAGGAATAGGGTGTCCCAAACATCCGAAGACCGGCAAGTTACTAGATCCACAAGCCACTATGGCTGATACTTTTGGTTTGACTTCGAAGGGTTTGTGCAAGAAGACAGTGTACTTATTCTCAATTGACAGCTTGAAAATAACCTTTCCTTCCATATGTTTCCGTAAGTTGCGTATTGGGAGCTACCAAGCATATGATGCAACCCTAAATCCCTCAACGGCAATTCGAAAGGTATAAACCTCAGATAATAATTCAGTGTCAACAATTTCCCCAGTACCCACGTCAAGAAACATTTTCTGTGCATGAGCTAGAGCACGACCCATAGATGGGATGTCAGAGAAAATATTATAAAGATCTGTGAGTAAGGGATAAACCYTCTGTGCAAATGGAGGAGGACAATAATTGCACCTAGGCTCCATAACACTTAAATCTGAATTGTCTGTGGATCCTAAAGGACTCAAGTTCATCATTGATTMAGATAGAATTGGACACATAAACTTAACCATCTGTGACTGGACATCACTCGCAATAAATAATCTTGGAGCCTTAAAAACTACAGAACCCCAATTCTGTGGTGCCAAACTAGTGGGTTTCAATGCCCAAGTTGTAAACTTATTACTGGTTACACTAGTCTCAAAAGATGGATCAATTTCTGTTTCATCCAATTTCATAACCGGAGATTCAATGACGAAGAATGATGATCCAAATTCATCTGCCAAACTCTTTGCAGCAAGGAAGTGCCCATGGAAACCAACACCGAAAATCTCCTTCAGAACCAGGGTTCCAGCAATATTTTCATACTTGTCTTTGTTTGTTTTGTCCTTAAAACACCTCATCAAAACTCTAGCTGCAGAAGTCGGAACCTTATCGTCCATTCCATCAACCAATTCATGTTCATAAACCTCAGACAAAGTATTCTGACCAACCAACGCAATAACAGCATCAGGTTGTACTTCCCTTATTAAACACTCAGCATCCCAAACTGATCTCTCAGATAAGTTCTGCGCCGAAAGAATATAAACAACAGCCTCATTTTCCGGCTCACTAATCGCAAAAACAAACTCCTTGGTGTGTTCAGGTAATGACAGTCTCCTAACCAGTCTATCAGATAATTTCAGGTCATCAACTCTGAGGCCCGAAAACGGCCACAGATTTGATACAAAATTAAACAACSCGGAACCCATTCGACAACTATCATCAAACCAAGAAGTTCTGCCTTAGGCTACTCAAACAACCACCTCAGTGATCTAAATTCACAGAATTCTATTATTCCAATAGACAARTGGGAACGAATATTTTCCAGAAATAGAAGCTGTAGTATTTCCAGAAAGCATACCAAAACACGATTTCAATACTCGAATTCAATTGCTGGCAATTCAAACTGCTGCAATTAAGAACAAAGAAAGTACATCAAATACATCATTAAAGCACAAAAAAAATTAAACAAAAACAAACAGTGAAACACAGCTATTGAGAAAAAACCCACAATCCACTATTGTAATCCAGTAATAATAATAATTATATACCTCGAATTCAACGAAAAAGTAGCTGAGATTAATCGACGAAAACAGTGTGATCCAAATTTTTGTGGAATCAATAATTTAGAGAAGTATTAATTTGAGAAATCAAGTAATCAAAATGAGTTATATAGGTTTATGCGAAACGAAGGAGAAAGCACCTGACAAGTGACAAGTAGAGAGATACTTCGGGTGGACCTGTAGAGTGTAGAGGGAGTCTGATGGCGGCGAATTACTTGCACTTGTCTAAATATTTGTCAAATTGTGGATTTTTTTCACTAATAATATTCCTAAAAAGTTCCAAAATTCTTGTTATTATGCCGGAAAAAACTTAGTCTACCCATCGGGTGGACTATCCATCACTGATATAATATTGTTAAAGACATTGAGGATAGAGTCCCATTTGATTAAATAAATATTAATTTAATACTCTAATAGTAGTGGGTGTCAACCCGGTGGGTACTTATGCTTCGATACGGACTTATTTTCGAATATTGGCGACAGACCTTGTTCTTGTCAACTTATTTCAATAAGTTCAGTAAAAATAAGTTTAGTTCAGTAGTAATAAGTTTAGTTCAATAAAAATAAGTTCAATTTTAAGAAATTTGTTAAAGGTTTCAGTAAAAATAAATTCAATTCCCCTAAAAAAAATAAGTTCAATTCAGTTCAATACTAAGATTAGTTCAGTAAAAATAAGTTCAGTCAGCAAATTTCATTTGCGCGAGAATAGGTTAAATCTTTTTTTACTATCCATAAATCACTATGTTACTAGAGATTAATAATGAGATAAATTGCTAGTGCTAATAGCGATTTGTCATGTAATAAGTGAAACAAAGTGAGTTTTTAAAAAGGAAAATTTGTCAACAACTACCCACTTTTTGTCTAACTTTGAAAACAACTACCACTTTTTTTTTTTAACAACTACCCACTTTTTTATAACTTGTTTGTGAACCACGACCCCAAGCGGATTTCCGATGAAAAAAAACCACCAAACCTCGTGTGGTCCCATGTTTTGGCTGTTTTCTGGTCTAATTCCTCCCCTAATATATGAAATTACCTAAATGTCCTCACTTTACTCTTTTTCTATTTTTTTTCTTTTTCTTTCTTTTTCCTTCTTCTTCTCCTCGTTTCTGGTCTCCTCAATAACCAATCAGAAATTCAATCAAGTGAATGAAAATAGTAAAGCTTAAAATCAAAATCGAATACCTAAGATAATCTGAATTTTGGTTGTTCGAGAGGAGATGTGCGTTGGTTGTATTGTAATTCAACCTAGGTTTCGACGGCGGTGACTGGAGAGAGCTACGAGCGCGGCGGCGGCTGTAGATGATGCGCGCGGGTGGCTGTAGATGTGCGCAGGCTGCAGTGATTCGCTGGGAGACGTTGGCTGGTACTGAGTTGTGGCTGTCGATGAAGGAGTAAGAAACAGAGGGAAGTTGTAATCAAATCCGCAACAAGTTAAACGCCAGAAAAACCTCAAGAAACTTCCGGAAAACCTCAGAAATAAAACTCTCAGAAATCTTCAACGAACAAACCTCAAAATCGAATTGAACAAGAGAGATATCACGCACACGCCATTAAAGAAAACAAAGTAATAAAAATTGAAGAGAAAAGGAGTCAAGTAATCAGTTAATGTGGAGCAGCAATCAAGCAGAAGCTTGACGAAGAAGAAAACAGGAATAGTGAGAGAATTTCAGTTTTAGAGAGAAGAAATGAGGTGAATGAGGTCAATTTATCAAATGAGCTTCTACGAGTTTGTTACGAGAAATGGCAATAATATGCAAACTTGCAGTACCCCTGCAATGTAGAAGTTTAGAACAATTAATGGAAATAGAAAAAGAAGGAAGCAGAGGAGACCAGAAACGAGGAGGAAGAAGAAGGAAAAAGAAAGAAAGAAAAAAAAAAAAAATAGAAAAAGGAGTAAAGTGAGGGCATTTAGGTAATTTCATATATAGGGGAGGAATTAGACCAGAAAACACCAAAACATGGGACCCACACGAGGTTTGGTGGTTTTTTCATCGAAATCCGCTTGGGGTCGTGTTCACAAACAAGTTATAAAAAAGTGGGTAGTAGTTGTTTTAAAAAAAAGTGGTATGTTTTCAAAGTTGGACAAAAAGTGGGTAGTTGTTGACAAATTTTCCTTTTAAAAAAGCAAAAAAAAAAAAATTGGGTTTTTCTATAAAATACACCTCTACTTTTGCGTTTTCTACAAAATAAACCCATTAATTTTTTTCTACACCATACATCCGAACTTAAGTAATATTCTACAAGGTAATCTAAATACTAATTTAGCTTAACCATGGTTAGTTTTATTTAAAAATAAAAAACAGAAAAAAAATATAAAACACCAAACCCCCCTCCTCCCACTTCCGACCACCCACCTCACACCCAGCCCCCACCACCACCCACACAGCCACCACACACACCGCAGCAGCCACTACACACACCCCACGCACCGCCCAGCTACACACCACACAACCAGCCACCCACGCAGTCCACCCCACCACGCAACCAATCCGCACCACCACCAATCGAATCCCAATTGATTCCCAATCAAATCGCGCACGCACACCCCATAGCGCACCACCCTCTCCAATTCGAACACCAACCACCCAAAATCAATTTTCGAAGCAAAACCCCCAAATTAATTTTCGAAACAAACCCCAAATCAATTTTGATTCAATTCTTGAATTAATTTTCCAAATAATTCTTGAATCAATTTTCGAATTCAATGTTTTGGGAGAAGGGGGGTTCGAAAATGGGTTTTTAGGGGAGGGGGAGGGGGGTTCGATTTTGGCTGTTTTGGGGGAGGGGAGTTCGATTCTGGCTGTTTTAGGGGAGGAGGGTTCGAATATGGGTTGTTTGGGGGGAGGGGTGTTCGATTTGGGTTGTATTGGGGGAGGGAGGTTCGAATATGGTTGTTATTTTCGGGGGAGGGAGTGTTCGAATCTAGGTTGTTTTGGGGAGGTGGTGCTGCGATGGAGGTTTGATGGTGGTGCGAAGGTTGTTGATGGTGTAATGGTGCGAAAATGTGGGGTGGTCGAAGGTGGAGATGGGTGGCTGATGGGTGTTGGCGAGGAGGTGGTGGTTGTCGGCAGTAGTTGGTGCAGGCTGGTGGATTGGGAGGTGATGGAGGTCCGGTGGAGTAGGGTGGGTTGGAGGGGGAGTTAGGTGTTTTTTTTCTTTAAATTTTTATTTATTTTTTAAAATATTATAATTAGTCTTGGTTGGTAAAATTTAACCATTAAGCTTATGATGTGGAATGCTATTAAAGTTCAGGTTTATGATGTAGACAAATTTTTTGTAGATTTATTTTGTAAAAAACGCAAAAGTACAAGTGTATTTATAGAAAACCAAAAAAGTTTAGGATTGTTAATGAGGCGGGTAAAATAAGACACTCGTCTCATCCCCGCCTCACTGGTAAGGATGGGTTTTAGTTTGACATGTGATAAGACAGGATGGATTTTATATGTTATCCCGTCCATAACGGCCCACTCGCTTCACCCCATCTCCAGCCACCGCACCTTATACCTATTACGAAGTATAAAAATTATAGCATAAGAAAAGCAAATGTTTGCATATTTTACACCGTCTTTAAATGAGTAGCTTGTAATAGACTTGACAAACACAGTTCGAGCTTAACGATACGAGTCTAGCACCCTTTTGCTCACGACCAAATCTATTACTACTATTAGTTGTGACGATCGTAGTTTAGCGGGTTGATTAAGAATTTGAACTATATAATACGAGCTTGAACAGATCGTAAACATTCAGATTAGAAACGTCCAGTGATCTTTTTAGCTCCTTCCAATATTGTGTATGCCTTTGCTTGCAAAGTAGAGAATGTCATGCCAGGATGAGTTCCTCGATAATCCATGCAATTACCTGCCCTGTTATTTTTTTTTTCTTGGTTCGCTTCCAAAACCCATCAACCCAGATTGCAAGCTCATCATATGCTAATGGTAGAGAAGAAGTTTTCTCCTATGTATTGTTATTGAAACATGCCCAAGTTTTTGACTTAATGGACTAATTTTTATTGATACATTTGTTTTACTGTTGTTTTCATTTTACTGTCGTCTCGTCAGCCTTATCAATCCAGCTCTGTTACCCATAAGGGTTCGAAACATTTAATGATCAAATCGCTAGTTCATGGAATTAAACATCATAATCACAGCTGCAAATGCTTATTCCAAGCTTTTCTGATGAACAAAGCCTAGCAATGTTAGATACTYTAATACTGTGTTCAGGGTGTTGTACTATTAGTATTTTGATGGTGGGCAAAGTGTTAGCGTGCTGCATATCAGCGATATCGCATCTTAGAAAACAAAGTTCTGTGAAGGGTTAAATAACCACAAACCTCAGATTCTCAGAAGCACCTCTGCACAGCAACGAGGACAYCAACTTTGCTTATAAACTGCAGGAAACAATCTGCTGGTTGCTTGAACTTGATAATACTCCCTCCGTTACYTTTTATTGGCAACTCTTGAATATTTTACCTTTCTCAAATAATACCAAGAGTTGCCAATAAAACAAAGGGAGTAAAAAAGTGGCCCTTGACTAGAATCATTATTGCTCAGTCTCAGCAGACCCTCACAACCGAAAATGTTACAAATTACTACTCAAAAGCTCTAAATCTCAATTTAACACTACATAATTATAATTGAGGTTTTCCATATCACTCTAAAACCCCAGTATATACTTGTATTCCACTGTAGCCTGATCCCGTATAAGCTGTAGAAATGTTATGCAGTCAAAGAGTAAAATATGATAAATTATACTCAGCATGTTAAAGCATCTGAACAGCTAAAAATGATTTCATTCAATCAAAAGAATTAATCCTTCATTGGAGATTCTTTTCTTCTCAGAAGCCAAAACTAATACAGTACTTCATTCAGAAAGACAAAATGTATGTGTTCCTTACAAAAATTACAAAGTGATTACTAGAAAGCTACATATCCCTTAATTACCAAAGAAAGAAATAGAGTTAACCGAAAGAMAAAAAGTTTGTTATTAAGTTACTACAAGCATAAAATCAAGGAATGTTTTTGTTGTAGATATTCATAGAGCTAGAAAGGATGTGGAAGTGTAGTTGAGTCGGCAGCATATATCCTAAGTCCTAACCCAAGTAATTCTATCAGCAAACCTATTGTTAATATTTAAGAAGACTCATCAAGTCTTGATTCTTATTCATCCAGAATTCTTACTCATCAAGTCTAGATTTCTCGTMTAGGCCACAGACAAAAGAAGGTGTTCAAGTAAAGCATTGCAAAATAAAATAAAATAAAATAAAATAAACCTGCCTGATTAGTAACAATATGAATAAAACTCGTCAATCTAGCAGGGCTGGGATAGCAGCACATTATACCAGATATACTAGTACAGGTATAGACATACAAATATCAATCAATCAATCAAAGCCTTTGTCCCATAAGTGGGGTTCGGCTTCCATATACATGAAGATTATAATTTCGCATAATCATTATACGTCACAAAGAAAGGATGCTCATATAGACAAAATTTTCTTAAAATAATCTCATGCTAATGCATGGGTATTAAGTATAAGACAGTAGACAATTACAGGCATATAATAAACCGTGGTGCATATTAAACTTGAAAAACAGGAAGGGGTGACTACTGTCTACAATAATTTGACAACTATAAAACATTGGGGGTCTTTGAAAACAGCAATTGTCTAACATATGTTTTTCAAGTGAGCCTATGCTTTAGATTACAGACTTACAGTATGACTTCCTAAGGAATTTCCTTGAACAAACTGATATACATTGCATCAAAAGGGATAAATTGCCACAAAAGCACAACAAAGACTGTATTCTAACATCATAGTTCTTACAGTTTTTTTTCCAGCAATCTGATTAGAGCACCTGGAGTTTCGGACATGTCTTAATAGTAGGAATTGGTAAGTACAAAAGCCTGAAAAGCAAAAAAATAGTAATACAAGTATCTTTTTGTTGCATTGTTTCAACTTCTGTCCTAAACAATAGTGAATTATTCTGTTATTTCATAAGCAAATCAGTTGAAACATTAGCAGTGTGATCATCTTCACAGAAAGTAACAATTGGGCTCATAATTTGAGATTTTCAGGCATAAGTTTTTAAACAACAAGAAGTCCTCTGTTGTCATTCGAGATTATAAGAAGAAATTAAAACTGAAGTATTAGTGCCAAAGTTGTGAAGATACAGTTGGCACCAAAGATATGCTGATTTGCATATATCCAATAACTTTCTAATCAATTTACAATGAAGAGTAATAACTATGGGTTCGTTAAAAAAAAAGCACGCAAAATCTGTACAGTTGGTTATACACTTATACCAATATGGCAATATATCCTATAAAGCTGAGAAAGATGAAAGAGATTCCTGTAATTTTATTTTATTTTTTAACAATGTGTATATGTAAGTTTCAAATGGAAGAAACCCACACAACTCAAGCTGGAAGCAAAGATCTAGTCCCAAAAATTATATGCATAAATAACGCAAGGTATATGGTCACGAAAACATACGACTTCAAACCAAAATATCGAACAACTTGACGTCCTTTGTCCTTGACTTGATCATGAACAACATTGGTGCTGTTTCTCAATCCATCTGAAACCTTCAACAACGTGAACTCAGCAAGTGACCTAACAGTTTCAAATGTCACCCTTCCTGTAACATCACGCACAAATCTTTGGTTACTTGGTACTGACAATGTAGACAAGACCATGCTACCCCAACTACCACCATGAACTTTATCAGACACTTGCTCGTGTGTCCAACGAGTTTCTGATTTATGTCCATCACTAGACTCGCTGCCATTCAATTTTGAACACTCGCCACCATCAGGGACTAGACAAGAGGAGCTATTATAGGGCTTTGAATCGGTGTTCTTCGATGTGAGTACTTGATGAGCTGTCTTAATAAGAGTTTCCACAGCACCATTACAAACGGATACAAGAACATCCCTCACTTTAGTTTCATGGCTTGGATTAGTCATTCCAGCAAACACCTCATCATAGACATTAATATCCATTGTCTTTTCAAGGTAAACACCCACGGCCGTACCCACAAAAACCTGAATACAATTTGCAATAAACTCCTTGCCTTTGTCACTCGAAAGCACATCCATAAATTTGGACATGCTCGAAGAATCCAAACCACCTATGACCATCCCATTCACTGTTCTATCCTCATTTGAGCTACCAAACACTTCACTTGAACGAAACCCTAAAACCAGATTCCTCGCAAAGCTCCCAGCAACAACAGAAACAAACCCAGTTCCTGCATTTGACAAAATCCTATCGAAAACCCGGTCCACAAAACTCAAACTCCCTCCCGATTCCCCTCGACCCACCCGAGTCTCAGAACCATAACCCCTCAACACACCTACAGTCAAAGCTTGAGAAACCCTTGTTAATGACTCAGAACACTCATCAGACACAACAATCTTAGAAACTTGCTTCAAACTGTTGGGAATTTCATCAGAATCTGATTTCAGAAACGCCTTCACATCATTACACACAAACCCAATTGTCTCAGCTGAATCAGAAAGCATTTCAATCACATAAATGAAAACCCTTAACAACCTAAWCAATTTCCTCCTTTTTCTAGTCACACTAGGCAAGTTATAAACTTTGTAAGCACCATAACTAGATACACCTAAAAGGGCACAAATCAACACCCATTTCTTCCTCTTCTTGGCATAATCTAAGCCCTTTTTAAGCAATTGATGATCCATCACATGAGCAAGAAAAAGATTGGGTTACAATGCCCTTAATTTGGTTATTATTATTGTTGTTATTGCCATGAAAAATAAAAGGTTTAAATAAAAGAATCAATTTTTGCGAGAATAAATTATGGAAATGGGGGATTGAASAGAGGGAGACAAACCTGAGAAGAAGTGGTGAGATGCAGAATGGGTCGTGTAAAATGTGGGCGAAAGAAAGGAGTTGTTATTTGTTAACTTCCACAAAATTGAGTAACAACTAACAAAATGACAAAGCATTGGCAGTTTCACAAGTCAGACAATTTTTTTGCACATCTAACTAATTTCCCGGCTACGGGAGATTTCAATCGTTGATTTGCTAAAATTAGTATTTAGCCCGTGCTTTGACTTTTGTTTAATAACATTTTGACACATAATTGTTACACAACATTCAATGCGTATATCTAAAGTTTATAATCGAATAAACGAAACTACATTATTCATAGTAAATGCAGTTATACATTGTAGAGTTTCAACTTAAATATTGTACATAAATTTAGAGCATTGTTACATGTAAATCCTTACTTCCAATCTTTATTACACAATTCAACTTCAACTAAAGATGTCACTAATTAAACTTATTATTTAATACAAATAATATTACAATTGTTAAGCTAAATAGTTTTACATTTAGATAATTAGTAATATTGATATATTGCTTTGTGCTTAAACGGCACTGGTAGTTGCTTTGTCCTTGTACCTGCAAGTTATTTTGAACATTTGGTTACCCCTTTTAAAAAAAATGATTAACAGGTAGAAGAACTATTTTTGTCAACCGCTAAACTAAATCGCAAAATCTATTATTTTTTTGTGGTGATGAATGTCGAACACCGTCAAAATATTGTTGGTGACTTACTTCTTTTGGCTTCTTTGACGTTTCTTTTTGGGTTTGATGTTGACGGTTCTTCAATATGTATTCCTTGTCTGTTTTATTTCCCAACTTTGATGTCTGCAAAACGATTTTAGTTAGCTATATATAATATATATAATATATATATATTATATAATATATATATATATATATATATATAATTATATATAATATAATTATTATATATATATTATATATATATATTATAAAAGTTGAAGCTACTAAGAACTTTAAAGGTATCAAATTTTGTACAGAAACACACCTCGTTGTCATATTCCTTACTCCCTTTTGTTTCCACTTTCCTTTTAATTTTATATTCTCCATTACATATCTCCGTCAAACAGAAGTTAGCATACTAAAGTTAGTTCAAAAGAAATATAGACTTAGATAAACTTGTCAAACCTAACTGCTTATTATTCAGTTTTTATGAATCCTTTGGTAGTCCGTGTTTTTAAAAATCCCAGTTATATGTATAAGTTAAATAGAATGATTTTGTCGTTAATATTATCTCCCAAGATTCAACATATACAATTCAGACAAACCAATCAACAACACCACAAAAACAATCAACATCACTAACACAACATAACAATTAAACAGTATTCATTGACACAAATTAAGAATTAATCAAAAGTTCTGATAATAATCTTTGATAAGTTGTTCTAAAGCTACCACCCAATACTCGATTATAGCTCAAAACATCAATTCGTATCAAAAGCAATCATTAAAACAATGCAATCACTCAATCATAGACCTCCCGGCCACCAACATAAGGAAATGGATTACACTTATTCCCTTGTTAACCATATGCTTAATAATAATAAACTATAATGCTTGCATCGTTGTAATAATAATACTTATAACACCATAGGCTTAATATATCTAAATTACGTTCAGCAATATACAGTATCATCATTTTCATTGGTTTAAAAAGAGTATAATTTAATGCTATAATCATCCACTTAGCTAATCTTTGGTCGAAGGAAGTCTAATGACACCTATTTTTATTTTTAAAAAAACCTTATGCTAAAAAATTATACCAACTCATCTTATAATTATTTTTTAAAGAAAACATCATTTCAATTATGAAACAAATTGAAAAAAATAGTGTTTTTCCTTTCTAACTTATGGTTCCCTTTGTTTGTTACTTTCCTTTGCATTTCTTGGATAGAGTTGGTGTCATGAACAATTAGTGTTGTAATTTCAGACCACCATCCTTATTTTAGGATCAAAGTTATGTATTGTAAAGTCATAATATAGACTAATGTTGTGTTAATATTTTTTGACATACCGTGAAAGTGGGAATTCTTCTATCATGTTGCACTTTTTGCAAATGAGGTTTATCTAGCTTGTCTTGCAATTTCTACACGATTCGTACTTCCAACCATAGTCTCGGACATGTACCATATCAATTTCTGCCATGACAATGTAGTTGACTTGCAAATCCTGTAAATGATATTACACATATGTTACTCTGTAGATAATAATATATATTTTTTATATTATATATATATATATAATATATATATATTTACATATTTATCTTACCTCGTCGTTTTCCTGATCCATGATACTTGTTGCAGTTCTTCAATTTTCTCCCTGTTCTTCGTCATTGACTCCACTTGCTTTCTGGCTGTGGCATTCAATTATTGCAACTTGTGGGAATGATCCGTAACACTATCAAAATATAATGTGTCATTCATATCAATATCAATGTATATTATTATTTGAAGTAATTAATGTCTTAACATAGCCAAGGGCTATATTATAATATGTCATTATTTATACATGAATCATGTTCAATAAATTTACATCTTTCTTCAATGATTGAACTTCAGGACATCTATTTATGTAAATCTTTGCCCGCTTGTAAGATCCTAGTTGATAGTTTCCTGCACATTTTTAATCATAATAATGTTTAAACCTTTGTATAGAGACCTGTATGTTTTGTATTTTTTAAAAAAGTTTTTTTTGAAATAATATTTTAAAAGGTAGTTTTCGTATATTTGTTTAATCGTATTTTGGAAAATAATAGGATAATTAACTTATTGTTGATAGTATCCTACATATCATTAAGGCAGAGGTGCTACATTAATTTGAAGAACATATTTACTGTGAGTTGCAACATTTATTGTAGTTAAATGTACACATACAAAGTGCAATAAGTAAACATCAAGTGAGTAGAATAAAATGTAAGTATATATTACCGCCATATTGGTAACACGGGTGCTAGTAATAATATTACTTTTGATCTGTATCGTCTTTAACTTCCTCAGTGAGGCAATTGTGTTGTCGTTCAATAGAGTTATCATATCTTCTGCTTCTTGTATTGAATACATTGTGAAGTCAAAATTGTTCAAAATTGGCACTTCTAATAAGAGAGACTTCATCTTGGTCTTACATGTACAATCTCCTTCTTGTATTTCCTTCTAATCAGTGACTAATGTTCTCAACTGTAGTGAGAAGTCCAATGACATCTGGCAAGAGTTGATTGAACAATGTTATTTTTGTCAATGTTTGTTGTTTAATTATTTAAAGAACTCAATTTTAGTTACCTATTCTATTCATTTCTACCACATCGTTCATCAAGTTTTGTAATGGTAGCAATTCAAACATGTGTCTCTCAATTTTTGCAGAGTTTCTTCTTCATTGTGATAGAAGTGAAGGAAGCGAACCAGAACATATACTTCATTTGTAACTAGTTTTAGTTTTGCGCTTACTCTTACACACATTAAAATGCTTAAGTGTGTAAATCCTTCCTTCTTCAAGATTGTCTTTGAAATGATTTTTCAAATGCTTTGTACGGCAGCTGTTATATTGTTCCACAATATAAATGTGCATTTGGTTAGTATTGGATACAAATAAAAAAAGACATTATACATTTTCTTCCAAAGCAATTAAAACCACCAAGAACTTAACTAACATCAACATTAACGTGGTAAAGCTTGATACTTTCAATCCTACTATATCATTATCTTACTTTTCAATGTAGCGTTCATATATAAATTAATTTTATTCGCTAATTTATTACAAGTTTGCCTTTAAATATTTTTTGCACAAACTGTTATGAACAGCCATGATGTAGAACATAAATTGCAAAGTTGCATAATTTTGTTGAATCAAGTCGGTTTATTGGATCGTAGTGATATTACAAATAATATGAATCAATATATTATGGGATGCGTGCACTTTGTAGGAGCTATTAAGAGCATCCACTACAATGAGCCAAAAAAAATGCTCACTACTCTCTCTCCCTACTTTCTCTCTCCTTCCATCAAATTTACTCAACTTTATCATTTCCTTCAACAACAATGATCAAAAAAAAAATGCTCACAACACTCTCTCTCCTACTTTTTCCCATACCCCACCATATTCCACATCATCTTTTAATTTTTCATACTCTCTATATATATTTAAGACAATTAAGTTATTATATTTTGTAATTAATTTCGTAATTAATAATTAATTAATTAATCACGGTAGAATAATTTGTAATAAAAAAAAACTTTTCATTAATTTAATGTTATTTATTAATTAGTCACACATTTTTAGAATATTGGCAACAAACTTAATTATTTTCGTTAACAAATTAACGATTTTATTAATAGCAAGTAAAATAAAAGAAACACACAAAACATTAATTAAAACGCTTGTAACCATACAAATACGACTAAAATAAAAACAACATATCTCCCGGTGAGCAAAAATACTACTGAAATAAAAATTTATAATATATTTTAACAATACGTCAAATTTTAAAACTATCATTTACATGAAACAAGCACTACAACAAATTAAATTGAATACACAACAAATTTTAACAAATAATTAACAACAACAAATTAATAAAAACAAAAACAATAACACCATTAATAATACTAAAATAAAATATATTTTTATAATATATTTCAGAAACATAAAATTAGTTTAGGAGGAAATACCTTGGAATTGAAGGCAATATAAGACCAAAAATATAAGATTTAGAATTTTGGATGATTTTCAAAGTGTGGGAAATATAGCAAAATGGGTTCTATTATAGAGGATGAAAATTATGACCGTTGGTAATTTTTTTTTTTTTTTGATTTTTAAACGGTCGAAAAATTACAATTAATAAATAGCCGTTGCAATTAATCAGAATAAATCTGATGGTTGAATAATTCCCTGCCATGTGTCGTGCCCCTATTGGCCGACAGCTCAACATGCAGGGGTGACTTTAGTTTTTTTTTCACTTTCACAATACCAAACGATGTGTTTGGTTAATGGGCCAGCATATCCATTACAAAACACATCATTTTGGTTGTGAGAAAGGCAAAAAAAATTACTTTTGCAGCTGTAGTGTGGGCCCCACACGTTTAATGTGCTTCTCAATCTGCTCAGCATTGGAGCATTTCTTCGAGCGATCAAATGAGGCAAATTATGCTCACTGCTACAATCCACATGCTCACCATTTTAGATCAAAATTTTTCATTGAGCAAATTTCACTCATTGTAGTGGATGCTCTAATAGTAAATCAAAAGCAAGAATAGTACGACTGTCATATGATGACGACTTCATTACCTAATCTTCAAAACTACATATATGTGCATTATACACTTATACTATTACCTTCTTTCTTAAAGTAGTTGATTAGATAAACTGAAAAAAATTTGAAAAAAAGGACACAAATAATTATAGCAAACAAAGGCTAACATTAATAATTGACACTAATAATAGAAATCAATCCATGAGACATACACTCATAAAAAAAAAAGTTATAAAGACCATAGCAAAGTGAATTTTCATGTTCCATAAAAGACATAATCCAAAATGAATAAAATTTGGACCAATGTCGTTGCGACAAATATAGTCATATATCTTGACCACATATATCTATCCAAATCATTGTTGCATATAATCATATTCACGCACTTGAACTTTGCAAGTTGGTAATCATCGAAATGAATAGCCAAAATTTCAACTTTCTAACATAATCACATCCATATAAAACGTTCAATGCTTAATATCCAGAATCTAAAATGTAGAAAATGAACATCAAAAATTTTAAAAAATAAAATTGTGCAATTAGCTACTCACCGAAAGAATCTCTCATTGATGCTTGTAATATTTGGCTTTTTAAGAATTTCTTTAGCTAAAGGTATCAGATTAATTTCCTTATTTGTTATATTAGAATTTGTCAAGATCTCTTACTTGGCAAAATTAGATAATTTACCTTTTCATCAAGAAAGATCATGTCTAAAGTATCTGTTATGTTTGGGATCATAGCGCACTTCCATAATCGAGTAAGGCGAGCTGTCACGACCCAATTTTTGTTTGATGCATCCAAATCTGCAATTTGAGCTACGATTGGAGTTTTGTTTTCTCCATTTCTCAGCAAAATTTCAAAGGTTATTTGTTGATTTGCAATTCATCATAAACTATATTATTCCTGTTGCTAATAAGTAAACAAAAGTAAAAATTCAAGGCTCTAATAAATGAAATATGATTAAAGATAATCATTAATTAACTTTAATTATGGTTAGCTAATCATAATCTTAAATCAAATCTATTGACAATATAATCATCATTTTGATGATCCATCTCATCACTCTAATTTAGGCATGCAAGAGCTTTTCGTAATAAATCTTTCATCACTATTCACTAATGTAGTGTATAGACTGTCTACCATTAATACTAATGTTATTATTATGAGTTTCTGAAAATATTCGTTTGAGTCATTAGTAGACATACATACAGAAAGTGAAACATTCAAACCAAGCTTTAATATATTTGAATGACTTCATTTAAACCTTTGCTTTCCATAAGTTTACAAACTAAGGCCACTTAAAAGACAAATTTAACACTATAAAATAACAAAGTTGTCAGTAATGAAAAATTTAAAGATTTCTAATTACTTACCTAAATATTTTGACACCTTTTATCATTATTCATTCTAAATTCTCGAATATTTCCCTATACAAACATTCTTTGTCATTGTTTTGTCTTTGATATATCTCCATCCCTTCCAATACATATCTTGAGTCCTTCTCTACTTGTCACTCTTGAAACTGCAACATTAAGTTAGCCATGCTGAATTACTGGATCCGGTAGTATAGCTCCATGGTTGAATGTTTGTCCTGCTTTTATTTATAGTCATAGCAAAGCACACCTTGACGGAAATTGCCGACGTTTGAGTGTAAAAGGCATGGTTGTATCTATGGAGACATTTCAACTCTTGGGATGACAACTATTTTCCAACATTAGTTCCAGTTACTATTTTGCTTGTATAACTCTATGTCTAATCTCATAACTATAAGCCTCGTTCCATTCATAATCCCTTTCACTTTGCTGATATTTCCGCATTAGTTTATTGGCAACTACCTTAAGGCATATTTCATGATTGGGCATTCTAGAAAATGGAGATTATTAAAAACTCTGTTGGATAAATAACATTCATCATGCATTGGTATTTTCTAAGGGGGAGATTCTATCTTGCACTTCTGTAAACTTTTGCATCTCCTGAATCAAACTTAGTATGTAATTATTATTTCATCTACGCTTTATTTTTAGGTGTTAGAATTGCTCTTTCTGTCAAGTATTGTAAATCAGCATACCTTTGCAACAGGTTTGGTATATCTCATTTACAATAGCTGTTTTTTGTTTGTTTCACTTTCCACTAACATATCTTTTGGAATTTGAATCCATGTTTGTCATCATCCCTTCTTTGCAGTGGTTGGCAATTTTCCATCTCCCAAATCTAACACCCATTTCCTAAATTCAGATACGTCATCTTCTGGGGTGCATATCAATTGTTGTTTATTCTCATATTGACTGTTAGTTTTGAACACCCTACATTGAGGCCATGTCTTTGTGATTTGCTAATTGATGCATCTACAATATCTGATCGTCCTTTCTTTGAACAATGGGTTAATCTTGTCTGCAATCACCTCCTAGTACTACCGTTTTTTCCCCCAAACACAAGATCTTTGGCTTGAGAATTTTCAACTTGCATTATGTCGCGGAAAGTGCGATCGACGCTTCACAAGCATGTCTATGGATCATGGTCCTCATCAATAATTAATTTGCCTTTTGGATTAACATTGACAATTCAGAACCTGGCTAATTCTACAACATGAACTTTCATCTAGGCGAATAGGGATATTTAAACTTGATGAGCGTCTTTCCTGATGGGAATAACAAAGATGCTATCCCGATGATGCCATAGTAATGACTATATTGTTCTCTGATCGTAATTTTGGATATTAATGTACGCCACAAATGGTATTTCTTGTTCTCCACTTCCATAAACAAAGGAACATGCCACCTTCATTTGCATTGACAGATTGTTTTATTGCTTCATACACAATTCTTTGTTCCTCATTCAATCCCTTTTCAATCATAATGCTTCTGCAGCTTCCACATTTACATATACATTTGTTTCTTCGCACAATCTAACCTATTTGTTGTTTGAAGCAATTCGGTCATGTCTGGATAAGGCACTGGTTGGAAATTTCTAAGCGAGTTTGTTTGATATGTTTGTATCTTTTCAATCTCACATAATGTGAGTTTTGGATTTTGCTTCTCAGTATTTAAGGTTGGGGTTGTGAACCTTTGTTTGTTGTTTTAGGCAGAATATCGTCCGACAAATTCTTCCATTGTACTCATATGGTTTTAGGGTTGGAGATTTCACGAACATTAGAAGTTTACAAGCAGGTCTCTTAGTTGATGGGATGTTGCCCAGTAGAGCCATTTAGGCCTCAATACATACATTGTCTCCCTCTAAAAGTCCCCAAGCATTGCAAGCTTCTTTGAAAGTTGGTATACTATGTCATTTACTGTTCTTATGTCTTGAAGCAAGTAGGCCCTCTAACAATGTTAAGGAGCATTCTCAAATATAGTGTTTCCGGATGTAGGATGAGCGTAATAATCCTTCCCAATTTAAATCCTTGTTTCAGTTGTATTTCCATCTCTTTTCATCTTCTTTTGCCACACCCATCTTGTTGGAAATTCTCCAAATGTTAACTTCGTGCTTAGAACCTTGTTTATTGGTTTCCATCCATTCTGTTAAAGTGTCCCCATTTTCCCAACACGGTTTACCCACACATTTAGTATTCATGGTCTTCAAAATGACTGTTATTTCATTTGGTAGGCTGGTAACTAACCTTTCCACGAGGGTCTTTGTACTGCATTTTCAAACCCAAATATCTCCAAATGCTTCTACTGCTTGAAAATATCTACAATTTATTTGATTTGAACCTCATCTATTGTAAGACTTAAATTGAATTTATTCCTTCACCTACACTTTCAATGTTATTGCGTTGGTGTTGGTTGGTCAATTTGATGCAATTACCGTCTAGACCTTTGTTTCATCGTATTGAAAAGGTATTTTGTTGCTGTTGTATTTGTTCATAACTCAACATAAAACATTAATATGTGCTTGATTTTTACCCACAAGTCTATTGTCAAGTCAAAATGATAAGAGTTGTAATGTACTTGTTATTTACTGCTGTTTCATCCATCTCTTCTCCTGTAGATCGGATATCCATCTTCCCCTATACTTGTTTCATTGGTGAACCGCTCAGTGGGTTATATTTGCACTTTCATCTTTCATACAAGGTGAACGTTTATTGTACTCCACATGGACATGAGCATGTGTTGAAACACAGGGAAATCCCATTTGGATCGATGTCCTCATCAGGTAATTCGGCAAGATCAAATATCAATGTTTCAGTGTTCGTGGTTTGTCCTTCTCATGGTGAACAATAAATAATGTGGGCATGTGGCAGTCCTGTTCTTTTGAAATTCAATTGTGGTTAAATCCACTGTGTAAAGAAACGTGTGTATAATTGTATAATATAATCTGTTAATTAGTTGTTGAAATTATATGTGCATACACTCTTTTGTTTTCCCAAAATGGCCTCTTTCAGTTAGGTCAGACATTAATTCATCAAGCTTGATCTTGAATACTCTCCGCATAATATCAGGTATCGATCTTCTGGTCGTTGGCTGGTATATGCTTAAGTATTGTTTAATCTCATCCAATTTGGGTTACAAGTGAAGGTTATGAAGAAATTCGTAGACCTGGCTCCATTACATATTGCTAAGCATTCATGATATATTTTGTATCATGAACCTTGGCTTCCTGTATGTAGAGGGCAAGACAGATAGTTGCCACTATAGAAGCAGGTGTGACAATCCACGAACACCATGCTCTTGTGCCCTTTCAAAATTTTTTTCTAATTTTTAATTAGCTCTTACCAATCTAATCTTGATCCTCTAAGCTGAATGCATATACCATGAATTGTTGTTCAACCTACCGCTAACTTAAATCTTGTATTGGATTCTGTTGTCTTTGTTGGAAGCGAAATGCATAATAGTACTCTAATGGTAACTGTTTCCCTAGCTCTTTGTGGTTTCATCAATGTCAGCTGGAGTAATGTGTAGGTAATCCATCTTCACCAAAAGGAAATAGTAGGTAATATGCATTGCCATGAAGCTAGGATGCAATTCTGATATTCTTTTTAAGCCATACATCTTTTATTTTGGGGGGGTTTTTCACAATAACATCACGGATTGGTCTTTTGTCGTTATCATTGAACAACTATGAGTGCAGCACTTCTGATTAGTTGGGTAAGATTGTATGTCTCCATCTTTGCTCGTGTTCCCATCAAACTTAATGCAAACAGGTTTTGGAAGATTACTTTCTGTAATTTTCCTTTGCCATCCGAAATGTCTTACGTTAACTCATTGTGTCTTCGTCAAACATTTTTGATAAATTTTCAATAATCTTTGGATCAAATTTTGTTTTTCTTATTGTTCCTAAGATATTCCAAATCATCATGAACTTTCAATTTTTCAAGTTGTCATGAATGTACAACATGGGTAAATTTAGGTTACTCACCAACTGGGGTAATAAGGATCCTATTTTGTGATGATTTTTGTACCATTCAATCTAAAACGTAAGGCGATTTCCTTCATTGATATTGGTATCAACCTTCCACCCATTGAATGTTTAAGGCAATACAAAGAGTTTAACCATTCTGATTGCTCCTTAAATGTTTCTTAGATCGGGCCCTCTGTTTCAAGTTAGCTGTTTAAATATGGTGGTGGTGGTTGCAGAAGAGGGAGCTTAACTTTTCCTTATTTTGGAACATCTGCGGAATTATTGATGTCGTTGTTCGACAGCTCTTTCACACGTTCTTCAATAACACAATAATGCTTTTTAAGTAAGCAAGTATTGAGTAGGTCTCCAATGTCATGGCTCTGTGTATTTTCCTTATATATTTTAGTGAAACTTATTAGTCATAATAATATGTTTTGATCATATTTACGTTTACGATATGTATACAAAACTTACTTTTTTCCATTGTTGGATTTGATATGTTGCTCGTTAAGAACCTGTTGTTATTGGTTTTTGATGTCGTTGATAACTCTCAGAAATCACCCTGACAACTTTGCATTGATCGTTGTCTTTTCTTGAATGTTGAATTCCAGATACTAATTTTTGATGCCTTTTTTGCCTTTAAAATCAGAGATTATTTAATATTTGTTAATGTCATGTTTTTGAGATTGTTGATTTTAGAATATCAAAATTGTTTTCTTACCTATAATTGAGTCAGTACATAATATGTTGACCGTCCAGTATCTAGCTGTATTTTCGTTGTTTTTTTCCAATGTTCCTAATTTTGTTCTCGCCTTTGTGTAGAATACACCTCCTTAGAAAAACGTGCATTTTCTGCCTACATGCCTTCTCCATCTTTTCATTATGTTTTTCAAAAATATTTGTTTAGTTTGAAATTGGCTAAAAAACATCTTATTTAATTATAGATATTAAAATGATCATTCGAAAACATTTAAAGAAATTAGAAACGTCAACAATTTAGCATAGATTATATACATATTCTAAACTTAAATACTTTATACAAATTACTATACTTGCAAAGTAAAACATCAGATCTAAGCAAAGGGAAACTTGGAGACATTTTGGGTTTATAATCTTAATCATCCCCTTCTTAACTTCGACAAATCAGTGGCTAATAAAAGCCATTGAAAAATACTACAAAACTCAGGGGAAAAAACACACCACCATGCCAAACAAATAAATAAAATCAGTCGAAGGCCCAACTGAACGATGCAACTAACCAAGTTATAACATCATCCCAAATCATGTCTCAAGTGTCAAGGTTTTTGCAGTTACACATTATGAAAAGGCGGCAACCGTGTTTACTTGACTTTGTTTAGCCTCGAGAAGGGATTCCAAATCAATATGAATCACAGTGATTTCGTGTATCTGTCCAAAATAATTAGATACTAATTAATATAAATAATGAGAAGATCCACAAGAAAGCACTTTTTCTCTAATTTATTTTTTATAATTGAAAAGGACACTTTTGAGAACAACTCATCTATATGGACTTAGTGACAATGATTTTACATGATTGCATCAGTTACTTGCATTATTAAAATAAATTCAATAAATAAAGATAAACAATTTGAAATCCGAACAAATAATTGTTTACAGTACACAAGTGAATCTAATTCAACCTGAAATTCAATATACCAAATCAATTGACTCTGCATCAAACTTAATGAGTAGTAACCATTAAACCTAATCATATAACTAATGTTGCAGATATTACTATCCAAATCATTAATAATAATAATATAATATAAAATAATAATAATAATAATAATAATAAACGTAATAATATGATACACACACACACACACATTATATATATTCATATTATTTATTATATTATTATTATTATTATTATATTTTTATATTATTATTATTATTAATTATTATTATTATTATTATATTATTATTATTATTGATTATTATTATTTTATTAATTATTATTAATGCATTGTAATTAGTTTTAAACCAATCTAAAAGATCAATTTAAACCCTAATATTACGTTTAAAGTCAATTAAGTTTTAAGCATCTTTTTTAATTCCAGTTAAAAAGCTAATCTATCTTAGTTTACGGTTGTTTCAAGCAGGGTAATTGGTATGATTATCTGTTGTGATTTCTCCTTGGCTTTGTAATCCACATTATTTGTTTGGTCTATGTCACATGTTTACATTGTTAATCCTACCTTCAAAATATAAATTTAAAGGTTTGGTAAATGTCCCACAACCTATGTCTTTCACGCTTAATTTACAACACTTAAAGTTATGCAATGCTAATCTCCTCTAAACCATTCTACACTGTTTCATGATTTCAATATTACCACTCTTTATTTTTTTATATATCAAATAAACTATATTTTGTTTTGCAAAAAAGAAGAACAGTATGATTATTCAAAAGTTTAAATAAAACATTTAAAAATAAATAGCATTTATTAACTTTAAAATTAGGACAATAAAATTCATAAGTGTTTAATATTTCAATAAAATGAAATGTCTTTACATTATTATTCTTATCTAATATGGTAAACAAATCTACAACATTCTAGTAAATCAAATATTTTTGAATTATCATATACACAATTAACTAACTTTCATAAAATATCATAAAATAAATCCTACATACAAATACTGGCAAACGTAAGATAAAACATCGCAAACCCTTAAAAATTCAAAACCTCATATTGAGTAGATTGATTGTTTTGTAAATTGATTAGTAGGTGGCTTTACAGTTAATCAAGTCTTAGCTAAAAGTTTGAGAGTGTTATAAAAGTTTAAAATCAGGCAGAGTACAAGGAGCTAACTCTGCTACTGAGTAAGGTTATCAAAATCAAATGACAAAATGTTATTGACTGATTTAATCTCTTTCATCATCAATGTACGATCATATTTCTCTATGATTGGAATCCAATGGTGGGGCGTGGAATTGTTTTTAAAACGTACATCAATCCTCCTAGCATTAATATAGAAGTTTTTCCACCCTCCAAATATAGAATTTCCCAATCGTTGCATCTGTCTTAACCCTTTTGACATGTCCAGTACTGATCCCCATGAATCATATTAGGTTAAATGGGTTCATTGGGTGTTCAATCCATCTAACGTCTAAAATAATAATAAGTGTCGCCAGAATTCTCAATCAATCTATATAAACTTGAATAACTTAGTTTGGCTTAAATATTGGAAAGAAATAAGTGTTTATTTTATGATAACTTAACGACTAATAAAATGAACACGAACATTCTATATAAATTTAAATAACATTGTATAAACTAAAGTATGGACAAAATAACCACATCAATACCAAAGCAAAAGGAAAATCATGCTAGGAGGATTGATTTGGCAATACACATCTATATCTATATAACTTGATACTTAGTTTTGGCTTTAATTTGGAAAGGAATAAGTTGTTTATTTTATGATAATTTAACGACTAATAAAATGGACACGAAACATCTATATAAATTAATAACATATATCATGTATACATTCTTAAAGTTTGGACCACATCAAACATCAAACCAAGCAAAGAAAATTTGGAGACATTTATTCATACAATCCTTAAAATCCAAAAGTATGTCGCAAATGTGAAAGGTTGAAAGTAAATATGAAAACGAATACATGTTTATCCTTTACTTTGGAAAGTACTTGAGAATATCGATCAATAATTAAAATAGCACGACCTTTCATCACTCTATTCTGTCCAAAAATTATAA
>SNQN01008069.1:8370-30706 GCA_008642245.1 Bassia scoparia | reverse complement strand
AAAAGATTTCCAAAATAGCCATGTACTTTTTGACACTTTTATGGTAGCCTTGAAGTTCCAAAAATGAGTTTAATAGAGAGATAATGAGAGTTGACACTAACACATAATTAAAGATATTTAACCTATAAATTGTGCATTTGCAAACGAGTGAAGTAGAAATGTTATAAATTTAATGGAACAAWCATCATAAAATATTCATTGTGATTTCTTAGAATAATCTTAATTTCAAACTTACAAGACATAATAACTTGTATAATATTTTAATTAGTTTAATCAAACTTTATTTCTTCCTAAAATAATTATAATAAATATAATAAGTAAATAATTAAAGTAGGTATAAAAAATATTATGTCACACAATCATGAATGTTTTTATAGTTAAAAAATAACGTATAGACTTAACAACCCATGGTATGAATCATGTAACGTGTGAACAAAATCAAGGGCAATTATTTAAACTTGACGAGAGCTAGTTTTTKACATCCACACCCTAGTCTAAACCAAGTCAATTCTAACCATGATTACTTTTTTTTCTAGGAAATATCAAAAAATAGAACCATGATTAAAATTTAACTAGACATTTGGCTACAATATAATTTAATGCCTCTACATCACTAACCTCTATTTATTTGGTTTTTGGGTTGAAGACATGTGAGTAACATTTTTTTTCTCCTCTCATTACAAGTTGGTGAAAATGAGAGGTGAATAATGATGTAGGGATTTTATATCTCATTTTTAGAGTCTTTTTATTATTTATTTTAATCATTTTGAGTCTTTTTCACTTTGWTTTGAGTTCTTGTTCTTAATTTCTACTTCTAACCCTCTAACGATTGCTTCTAACGTTTATGCCGTMTTTTMTCTTCTTTTRGTGTGAATTTTAGGTACTCTTTGATTTCCTGCAACTTGGAGATGTATGGATGTAGTTCGGACCCACCTTGACTGTGTTTAGGGGTCATTTGAGGTCATTCATAGCTACTCAGAATGTTGAGTATGCCCGATATTACTCCAGGCAGATGTATCATCAGCTTGCGGACTAATCAGATCCAACCRTACTTGAACTACCCATATGTACCTATCCAGTCAGGTCCGATCCCTGCTTTTGGTCGAAACGACCAAGTCGCATACCCCTATCACCCCCAACCCCAGGGTCCTTTCAAGTTCGACATCAACCATGATTAAAATTTAACTAGACATTTGGCTACAATATAATTTAATGCCTACATCACTTTCCTCTATTCATTGGGTTTTTGGGTTGATGAGCATAACACTTTTTTCTTCTTCTCAGTTTACAAATTTTGTGATTTTTATTCTTCCTGAGAMATTTACATGCTTTGTTCTTCAATTGGTCTGAAGTCATTTTTCGTATATACATGAAAAATTCAGTTCAAGTTCATGGCGGTATTGACTGGTCTACAGTAGCTTTGTTATTTTGGTATAAATCTCAGTTCTCTGTTCTTTACTTCATTCAAAATTTTTGTAATTCTTGATTAAATTCATGGGAAATTAATTCCTTGATAGAATTCCTAGTAATTTTCGATAGTTGTTTGGTAGTAATTATGTGAAATTGAAATTCCCATAAATTTTTATTGACCAAGGGAAAACATGGTAATTTACTTCCTACATTTTGTCCTCTTTTGGTTGTCATGGGAAAAAATTCCCGTGGGAAGTAATAATTCATGGGAGGTTATTTCTCTAATGAAATTCCTAGGAATTACTCAAAATTGTTTGGTTATTACAATTGGTATTTGAAATTCCCATGAATTTGGATTGACCAAGGGAGACATTGATATTCTATTTCCTATGTTTTGTGGGAAATAGAAATTCCCGTGAATTCTAACTTCGTCCATTTCTACCTTTAGTATCTATTGCTAAGCAAAGGTCCGATCTTGACCAGTTTAACCCCACTCATCTTATAACACATTATTCTGGTTTTTTCCCCAAATGTAAATGCACAATAACGATTAGAAATCAGAGGGAGTATAAGAATTTCATTGCTAAATTCATAGTTTTAGACATATAAAGATATTACATGTTCATTATTAGATTTTCCTTATAATTTTATTATTATTTAAGTTGGAGGGGGAAGCCGGATAACATCTGCGGCCCCACTCTTAGCTATTGGCAAAACAATCTTGCTGAATAAGGTGAAAAACTACATGCGCCCCATGTCCCGGAAAAAGACAGGAAACGTAACCAAAAGTCCTACATATCGTGCATACCTTATCCGCTTTCCGCTAAAGCGTGTTGTGAACCACCCGACAGGCAGAAGTATTATTATTATTAATATTATTATTATTATTGTTATTATTTTAATTATTTTTTATTATTATTATTATTATTATTATTATTATTATTATATTATTATTAATTATTATTATTATTATTATTATTATTATTATTATTATTATTATTTATATGCTAGCTATATAGTTCATTGTAATCAAAGCTTCACACATTCTATTATATTGGTTAGAAATTTAGAGATTTTACAAATTTATGCTTTTTTCTTACTAATCATTTCATGGGCATGAAAACATCCCATAAAATATAATTTGGGTGATTTATTTTGGTTGACACACAAAAAAATGGAGGAAGTGAAATTCATGAATTTCAAGTTCCCATTTGGGACTTGGCTTGGTTGCAAAATAAATGGGGAAGTGGAAAGTCACAGAATTGATAATTTGGACGTTGCTTTGGTTGAAACAATAGGGCTGAGCCATGGTCAGATTGGACGGACCGGGACTGCTTAGACCAGAATCTAAAGAAAATTGAACTGGATCAGACCTGAAATCATTCGGTCAATGGACCGACCTGTTTTTAATATTATTGCTCTTCAATGTCGTAATTTGCAATTCAAAGCCTTAATAAAGGGCTCTCGATCCTACCTAGAGCTACGATGTGCTAATACATGGATGTCGAGACATGTGCTTTTTGTTTCATAACTTTAGTTTCAAATGCTATCTGGTGATATTGGAGATGACTAGGAAAATCATAATTGATATATTATAATGTCGGAAAAGGGAGGAAAGGTTAGATCGAGAGACTTTCACCTAGTAGTAAACACTGTATTCACAACAGTTTAACTCATGAACCATAGGTATTTTTGGAGATCATTGGATCATAATTCGATAAAATTTTTTCTACTCTAACAAAGGGTGATGGTCTGTTTTTTGGTTCTCTATTTCATATATGATATAATAAATCTGATATCTCTTAATCATTTCAACTTCCCCACAATTAGTATTCATTAATGAAATATTTGTTAATTTCAATTTCTATTTAATACTTATCGCACATAAATAAAAATATAAAAAATACACATTCATAATATCTCTCTTAGGCTTTATAAATACAATGTATGATGTTTAGGAATTTTTCTATCGGAAATGAACACTCTCTAACATACATATATTATTTAAATTATATAGATTAATTATCGATTACCTTCTTTAAAAATCATTTAATTTTAAAATTGAGACTCAATCAATGGGTTATAGAAAGAATGATTAAAAAAGTCATTATACAAGCGCACAAGATTCGACACAAGGCAATGAATCAAAATATTCAACTTAGAGGAGGAAAAGATTGATGAAAAGTAGTGACATAACTAGGGGTAGAGATTTGAAAACGGGGGTTAGTCTTATAGCGAGGGTCTGGATCGAGCTAAAAGTTTGATCGGTTTTAGACCGGCGACGGTGAAATTGGATCCGAATTTCGAAAGAGACTGGAAGGTTTTGGGAGGAGCCACATGAAGTAAAGACACGTCCTCGCACCCGGTTCAGTAAATCCGAGTTCTGATTCTCGTCTAAATTCTATGGTCTTTGGATCTCGGGTTGGTGATAGATAGGTGACTACTGTCGACTAAAAAGAAAGTTAGGGGCTTTTGGAACGGGTAAAAGGAAGTAGAAGTCAAAGGTGTTTTTTGTTTGATAGAGTTCTAATGATCATGACTTCAAAGAGTTGCAAGATGTAGTTCTATGAGTTTATAGAACATCTTAGGATATATTAATGTAATTTTTTTTATTTTTATTGTTGAATTAGTGATGAATAAATGAATAATTTATTTCTATCTCTAAATAAGTTTTCTAAATAAATAGTTTTTCGATCCACCGGTCGAATGTATAGTAAAGTTATCTGTTCAATTGATGAAACACGTAAATATGCGACTTGATAAGGTATACCAGTGCCATAGGTATACTTATAAGAAAAATGATATAATACCTTAAATTAACATGGGGATACTATAGAAAATCCCAAAAGACTGGGGTTTTAATTTAAGGGAGAACTGAGAATACGTCGGAAGTGGTGTGTATTCGGGGTATGGATCCGGCAAGATCCTCGTTGGGCAATTTCCATTGCTGGAGCTTTGATGTTCACAACTCACTGTAAAAGTTGCGGTTATTCGATAAGATGCGGAACTTTTGACATTCATGCTTAGCAAAATAGACTGGGGGTTTATTTCTAGTAAAAAAGAGTAGACCAATTTCGGTGAAAGTATAGGAGCTACGGTTCTGTATGGTTCATGAATAAACAAGGCTTTTGAGTGGAAACTTAAATGTCTATGCATTTCCCACAATAAAGCTTTATAGGCTAATAAGCAATCAGCTTGTAATGTTGTTAACTTCCCTTGGTCAATCAATTATTTCATGGGTACAATAATAATCATATAAACATAAAGTTGTATACATATAAAACTCTAAATTTTGAGTATCTCATAATCAGAGTGAATTAATTAATATAGGGAAATAACCTCAACTCAACCAAATAAAGTACATTGACTTGACACTAATGAATTTTAAGTTACTTCCCCACGGATTTTTTCCAGATAGCACAGCAGTAAAAGGAAAGAGAGACAATATGTGATAAGAGCAAAAGTAATATTTTTATTTACAAGCTATATGTTTTCATTAGGGTGTCACGATTTAAAAAATTATACTCACGGATGAGTGAATTAATTTCAATTTCAACGCAAGTAATTAACTCTCAACCGCTCAAAAACAACTAATTCCGAAGAATTAACTTGATACATATCAAGGGTAAACCTTAATATTCAAATGCAATTCATAAGGAGTTTAATTCCGCATTATGATAGGATATGTATAATAGAAAATCGCTAAGGATTTAACAAAAAAATTTTTTGCAATAGAACGTTTAAGAAGAAACATCAAAATTCTTAGTAGATCTCAGAAGATTTCATAATGGGATTGAAGATAGAGATAACTCAAATACGCTTAAACTCTTCTGTACTGATACCAGTTCAATGTTCTACTCAGAATTGAAATATTTGACTTCAATTTTTCCAATGCATGAAACTTTGAGCCATTGCAACGTTGTATCACTAGATGATTTCATTTTCTGGGTATGTCATGGTATTACGGTTGAAGGATGAACATGAAATTAGACAAGAAGATTGAGGGAAATACAATAAGACGAATATGTAAAGATCTTTACGCAAGAGGGAAAAGAAAATGGAAAAATAATTACACCCTAAATTTCTTGGATCAATAGGAGAGAGACGCGTAAAGGAAATAAAGTGTCTCATTAGGATTAATTGTCTGTGCAAATTTTCCCAAAACGAATGAATAGGAACGTGATGTAGGCATTAAAATTATATTGTAGCAAATGTCTAGTTAAATTTATAATGATGGGGTAAGAGTAAATGATTGTCGAAATTTCTTGAATAGGATTTTCTTGGGTTTTGGGGGGTTGAATAGGTATGAAGGTATGACTAATGGATGTTGGTCGTTTTATTCGATGGCACAGAATAAGCAAAGGTGATTCGCATTCTCATGAGACATGACTGGATAGGTATATGGGTAGTTTCCAAGTTTAGGTTGGGGGATCCCCTGATTAGTCGCAAGCCTGTGATGACAGTACTGCTGAGACGTTATGACTCTGAGCTGTTTGTTCCTTCAATGAACATCAGAGCTATTACATCGAGGATAGATAAGCTAGACTAAGGGATGAATATGTAACCTAAACAAAATTGGATTGATCCAATAAACGTTCATGTAATCTAAAAGGGGTGAGGGTTGTTCATCGAAAACTAACAATACCTATAGAGAATTACCGATTTGTAGCATAGTGATCAAAGAGTAACTAAAATCACACCAACAAGAATTGCGATATTAAATATATCGGGATAATAGAGAACAACGTCTCAAGTATTGACTATCGTTTACGAACGAGACGCTTTTCGTACAGTAGAAATCAAAGATAGATTAGATTAAGACATTGAAATAAATCAAAGAGTTGGAGAATTGAGATCTTCCCTAAAGACATGATTAAAAATTACCATGTAGTAAGAAATAAAGATTCTAAATATAAGGGTGCAAATGTTGATGAGATGGATTACAATATCTTATACTTACTTTCACTTATGATTTTAAACTAAGCTGCATTTAAATACAACAAACTTGTTGGTCATTTTCATGTGTATAGGGATGGAGATAAAAAAATGTTACTCACCATTCTCTCAGAAGAAAACAAACTACAAAACACTGCAGCAATTGTTCTATACATAGATCCCAAAAAAGACCCATACATAAATAGAAAGGTGTATAGTAATGATAAATAGTTAATGGAGAGTCGAATTAATTTAGCAATTGTTTTAATCGCAAACTTAGTATAGATATAATACTTATAATACATCAATCTGCTCAATGCAGTTCTATTTATTCATTAGCAGATAATGTTCAATCATTAAGATAAAGAAAAAAGAAGAGAAGTTATATTGATGTAATAAAGAAAATGATTTGTAGGCATAATATAAATCAAGAATAGGTGTCGCGACGTTGTGCAAAATTAATGATCATAGCTCTGTAATAGAAAATAAAGTGGTGATTTGCATCTTTGCTCAGTTTATAAGGGAATAATTTGCTCGATTTTGATATTTTGGTTTCTGCCTCTATAACACGTTTAATAATCAAATGTATGTAAAATACGGATAATTGTTGGCGGTTTGTTAAGTCGTAAATACGCTTATAGACTTTTTAAATTATATATAAAATTGCATTATTATGAGAATTTTTCGTAGGAATGGAATGAAGCAATACGGTTTCAACTCTTTAATCTCTTCACTAGAAGTGATTGAGATTATTTATAACTTTAGATTAGATTATTTATTGTCATAATTTGCATTATTTATAGAGAATAAGAATTTCACGTTTTAAGGGATTATAGCATAAATAAACTATTACAATTAGGATTTGATTAGGATAATCATTAGTGCTTTAGCATATATTAGTAAGAGGAGTAATTAGTAGCAAGATCTAACGTGTATATTGATTGGGCTAGCATAGAAAAAATCAAAATTGAATGATGTTTCATTAATGAGTATATGCTTTAGATTCCATGGTAAAGATAGATGGACTAATATGTAATTGTACGTAGAGATTACATTATTAAGTTTATATTCGTGTTGCAAAGGTGCGTTCGACACTTTTGGTAAGAAGGTTTAAGGGTTTTTTGTCTAATTGTACTGATGTTTAGGGGTCCTGTTACACATCTCTCGATTTGTGATCTTTTTCTATATGAGTACCACTCATTTTTGGAACTATGTTTAGGACTTTCAATGTGCCTATAGAAATAAACTTCCAAGCTTAGCCATAATATGTAGCATGGCATATTGTTTGTTGTAAAGACTTGTTTGAAGAAGTTTTTAGGTCTCTCCACTGCTGATAATAGAAGGGATCACTTGTACTAGATATTAAACTGATTATAGTTCTGAGTTAGTTTGTTCATGTAGATATGATATGTAGACACAAATGTATATATTGGAATAGTAAAAGTTCATAGTCCAATAAGAAGTCTCATTCTGTCTCGCTATGCTAGTAATATAGCCAGAAACTATAATTATTTAACATAAAGATCACCAAACGAATAACATTCAAAGCTAAATAGGCTAATTTGATAAGGTTTTTGTTTTTTATCACTAATTGTTACAATAGCTAAAAGTTCAGCTCCTCTATCTAGAGCTAATCTCTCAACCAATCTTCCATTTGAGTCATGTCTTCTCCTAATACGTCAAAAGATGAAACTAATAGTTACTGATCTATCTGTCTTCTTCGTACTGAAGCATCAACTGGTGGGAGTGAAGATGTTTATACTATGCACTCATCTTGTAAGGTCTGGATTTGCTATTATGAGACCCTTTAAACTTGTGTCAGTTCATACTGGTAAACTAAAGAACACAGAGTTCCTAATTAAGGTCATCTAGTTAAGCTTTATGTATCACTTTGCTCTGCTTCACAGATATTCACACTATTTGTATGAAGTGTTCAGTTTCAAGTAGCTGGCTTATACAGGATGATGGCAAAATATGAGCATCACAGGTATTGCTCGTGGTAATCTAATAAGAGGTACTTTAATAAAGATCAGATGTACTAATATAGCCTAGTTCAAGTCTATAATTTGTATGCTCTCTAATATGATTTTAATTAGGCAATTACACATCTATGTGTTGTAAAAGTTTCTTCATACTTCATCACTCTCTTCACAAGATTTACCTAAATCTCATCTAGTAGTCAAGTCATACCGAGTATAACGATGATACGTTTAGACGATCCAGCAGTACATACTGGCAACATTTGTGTTATTGAGCAGGTCAATTAGTTATATCATAGAGAAATATCAGCCACCTACGCTGAAATGGAGCGCACGCTTTTAAATTACTTTGTTACTTATCTAACCAAAATTTGACGTCATAAATTCTATATATTATTACAACCTTATCAATCATTAATAGATTTTTTTGTCTATAAAATTTGAACTTCCAATTTTCGTGGACTCTCATATTTATTTGTTCGCGACTCAATATATATGGAAATGGTAGAGTATGATGTCATACTCTTAAATCGGACCACTGACTGACAAGAAAGATAAAGAATGACGCTTTAGAAGTATATTTTGACGAGTAATCTTAATCAACGGTTTTTAGATTCTTCTTCTTGGACATATTAAATAAATTCGAAGAAACCACCTTTTGATTATTAGACACAACAAAACAATGGAAATGTAATTGTATCGAGATATGAGTATATGAAGATAAATACCGAAATTATAAGGATTCATTGCGTGTTATAGTGATTTTCGTGGCGTACATAATGTACATATATGTGGGTCAAATTTTTATGTTGCAATGTACTAACTTTCTTGCTAAGATTGTATCACGAACATATTCATTCAACGGATTCTGGGGTCTCCTTAGTTTATACCCTCGATGCGATTAGTCGTCCGTCAAAATACGACCTTAGCGTAACCTGCCAAATAAACTTACTCGTAGCGTGCACTACGGTGATTTGCTCGAACTCATTCATACTATACTTATCATAATGTCTAGATCTCAATATCTTTTATCACACTTTTTATGTCCACAATATGGTGTAGAGCATGCTCCTTTAAATATAGGTCAGGAAATCTACGTTCTAAATTCTCTCAATAAATATCTTGCAGACTTACAACACTTCAAACCACTCAACAAGGATTGCAATCAAAAACAATCAAAGTAAGAACAATAAAGGACTCCTAAATTTATTTTAATCATCAAACACACTACAAAGTTCTACCAATATCTCTATAACTTTGGGCATATATTACATAGATAAGAAAACCTCGTGAGAGGGTTGACCTTAAGAACTGAAGTATTTGCCAGAGATATGTATGGCTTATTTGGTTAGTGCAGGCAATTCTAAGCAAGATATTTGGGATTTATTGTAGGAGAGTTTTTGTATTATACGGTCCGCAGGATTTAAGGTAAGTAGGGCATTTGGATAGCTCTTTTGAGGTAATAGCTTGTTGTTGCGTCGCAGGCTCAACACCAGTAGGAATGAGCTCTGGAAGAGTCCTGGAAATCTTGAAAGGATTTCAGGAACGCGCGAAGTTTAGAAGATAGGACTAAAAAAGAAAAAGATGATATACATAGTAATGATATGGATCTAGAGAGGGGTTAGTAAATAGTGAGACGCCAGAATGGTGATGTGAGGGAGAGAAAGGGGCGTGAATGGGGAGAGTTGGGTGTGGTTTTGGGATGAGTTAGTTGTAAGGTTTTGGTTTTTGGAAAGAGAAGATAAAATGGGGCTGGGTGATGTACGGAGGCGGGTCAGGGGGGGTGTAGCTTGTGTTTGTAATGATAGTGGTCGGCTGAAGAATGTAGCAGGTTTGAGTGGGGGCGTCAAGGATAAAGCGTAGAGCTGTTGTGTGATTGTTTCTGCGTGGTTTTGTAGTAGCATTCTTAGAGAGATGATAGGTTTGGGAAGATGCTGGGTTTTGTTGTTATTTTAAAAAGGGTCACAACTTTAGGCTTTCAACAGTGCTACGGTTGGTGGTGATGGTCACGGATCAGTGAGGTGGAGTTTATGGGGCTACAATATGCTTTATGTTGTGTGGAATTTTGTCGTTTCGCACTGAGGTGGTGGAATTACAATCTACGCGCCTTTTTAAGAGTAAGATAGCTAGGTGCAGATACGTGTTTCGAGATTCTGAACTTGGTGCTGCAATCTTGGAATGGGAAATTATAAGATTAGTGAGAGAAGGGTAAGATGATGTTATTTGTTTGTAAAAAAATAGTAGAACATTGCGTATAGTGTGATACATATGAATGGTAACCCATGTGTCTATGTCACTTTGCAAACTGAATATGAGACTTAGCATTTACAATTCAACTTATATTATTTATGATGATGTGTAGACCACTAAAAAAATATTAAGTGATTTTAGGAAACATGATCAAATTGAAACATGTCAGACACTATGAAAAATGATAAAATAGTCACGAACATTAGAGACTAAAGACTATAGTAGAATGTAACGTATTTAATCGATATTGATTTAAAAATGCTATGGAACATGAAATTAAACCGTAGAGGAAACATGTAGATTAAAATTGTAGAACATATTTAACATTATATCGAATAAATGTGTGTTAGAAAACATCGAACTAATTTTATAGAACATGGGATTTGTCAGACACTCATATTAAAATATCAACACGCGATGACTTCGTTTTGAATTCGTGTCTCCTTCGGGTTCTGATCACATAACTATGGCTTTGCCTTAAATAGTGTCTTCGGTTTGATCGTCAATAGGGCAATTTTCCACATGCACTCTTTGATATTGCTAGTTTGCTCTTGGCGGATTTTATAAGAGTATATAATAATTGAGATTAAGTTTATGATAAGATTATAATAGGTTGGATTGGGTATAATTGATTGGTATTGACGTGGCCTACGGCAAGATAAAATGGATAATAAGCTGAAGCATAAGGCTAAGTAGTTATAGAATGACGGGTGATGGCAAGGCTTGTTGACATGAATCAAGATTTCTAAGGATTAGCTGTAAAACTGGTTTCACTTATTAATATTTTCTTCTACCCTGAAGAAGTCCCATAATTACACCATGATTTATATTACATACTGCGATCTTTACTACAATCAACAACCAACGATAGATGAAATTAATCGTTGCGTACGTGATGTATTTTTCTATACTTCTAAATTGTTCGTAATTAGACTTTTACTTACCCGGCTATTTAATTCTGTACTTACTTAAGCATAGGAGAGGAGATTAATCGAATAGGAATTGAATCTATCCTTTCAGTGCGAAGTGCTAAGTTAGGGTGATTCACAGACTCTCATATGTGCTTATGTGTCTCATTGCTAAGGTGCTTCTTATCGCGCATCTCTTGAGATGTATGACTCAGATTAGATCTCACTTGTCGCTTCTAGGGGTGTTGGTATAGTGTAGATGGTTATATCCAACCCTAAGTATCTACTTTCAATAGGGAATTCGGCTTAGTACGCCGAAAGGTTATGCAATATTGAAGCTCTCTACGTTCCATCCCTTTCGTCTCAAAATCACAGAATAATAACAACATTGTATTCCATTATGGACATGGGCGGGGTATAGTTTTCAAATGTTACGGGTGATGATAGCTCTTACTTGAATTGCGAACTGTCAGAATTCGTAGTTTTTTCTTTTGTCGGAATATTTTAAAAGACGGAGATTTCTGAAATATATATTATAATAGGCTATGTCAATCAATTGCTATTATTGTATTATTATCTTTATTAGTTATTCTGATATCATAATTAGATTCATTTGACATCTAACTCATTTTATTACTTTTTCATATTTGGATATTTCATTTAATGTGTTTGTCGAGATTGGTACTAAATTTAAAAAGCTACTTCTAACTATCGGCTGTTTGTATGTTTAGTTTTTGGTTTATAATTCTGCTGGTCTGACTTTCTTTGACAAAATCTCTGTTTGTGTCAAATAATATTACTAAATATGTCAAAACTGGAGCGCTTTGATTTTTCAAGTATAAGCTCTTTCTTTTTATGTGTGTGTTGTTCCTTGGATCGATAAGTCCGAGTTCATAATCGTTAGTAAGCAAGTGGTTGTGATTACTCACTATCTCATATCTCTGTTTTCTCTTTCTTCTGTCTTGATCTCCTAGTCACATTCTCCACTCTGGGCTCATTCTTACTTCTTCCTTGTTATTGTTTGGGCTTATTTTATTGTGTGAGAATTTTATAAGTTCATGTATTGAAGGGGGTTATGCAGTACATTAACCTTCTATATATAAACCTCTCTCTATAAAAAATTATCTTTTACCCTACAAGCATATGTCTTATTTCATATTATGTATCAATAAATAGTTAGAAAATTCATCGTTTAATGTATCGTAAAATTATCTAACACTAACATTAAGTGTTATGCATTGAAATTTTTATTACCTACTGAGGATTTTTAGAGTCTTTATACTAATAAGACTCATAGGTATAGAGCATAATTTTAGTGGAGGTGTGATAGTTGGATCTTATCTTAATCCCTCTTATATCACTAAACTATTCTCATAATAGTTAGTATTTTATCCTATTACTTTTCCATTATATATCTGCTTATAGGCGGTTAGTATCTCTAGATTTGACACTATATTATATTATACTTCGTTCTGTTTTATATGGTGGGTTTCAGTAAAGTTATGTGCATTTAGCAAGACACGTTTCTTTTGCTGGGCGATCGTTAGGTCTTATTAAATATTTAGAGAATGCTGTAATAATTGTGGTATCTTCTCATAGTTCTAGATATTTCACAATTTAGATTAATAATAAAACGGATTTAGCACGCCTTTAGTTTGGTAAATTTTATGGAAATTATTATATTTATGAAGATTTGTTTCAGATTTAATACGATTTAAGATACTTAGGAGTACTTAGCTTAGATTCCGTTTTTTTCATTAATTGTGTAGGAGTTAATCTTTCATACTCCTCTATATGGCAATAGATTCTCTGATGGTTTTAAGGAGAGTAGCTTCTTCATTTGGTATGAGTGTGATGATGGGCTTTTAAATGATTATTCTGGCTGTGATTGTAGTGTATTGAGTATGGGAGATGTGGGTTAGGGGAAACTTTACTCAGGAACAATATAGATGAGTATTATACATTAAGTGATAAGTAACGAGGTCTGAACTACCATCGGTAATCTCACGGGGATTGGTCAATTCTTTCGTAACCATGGACCTCAATTCCTGCGAATTGAGTAAGTTACTCTTATCGACCGGGATAATGTTTTGAGAGTTTTCGTGATTAACGAAGCTGCCCTTATAAAATTAATTACTAGCGAATGGGTGGACTCCGTTATATAATCTGCTACGAATCAATACATATCTTTTACTTTGAATTGCATACTCTTACAAAGTGTCGGTAATTTAAGTGGCTCACATAATATGTCCTTATCGAATCTCACTGACAGAAAAATCTATATGTACGGGTCTAAGCGTGGTGGGCTCGATAGGGGGAGGTGCTCACTCTGGCTATTGGTAAATGTAGTGTGTGGTGTAACATGGTTGCGCTCTTCTGTGTCGAAGTCTTGGATATAGTTGACAGATCTTAATCAGTATCCATGTAAGGTTTTATGCTACACTTCACTTATATAGTACTATGTACAACATTAAAGGGCTAGAGGTTTTAGTACTTATCTTATGCTAAGATGACATATTACAAAAAACTATAAAGGTATGGTTTGTAATATTCATCATATATGTTTCGGTATAGCTATAGAATGGTATAATTTTTTGCGAGATTCATTTTCTGAATACTATCTACTGGTTTACTGTGAACCCTCAAACTTGCAAGGGTTTATTCGAAGCTATCTGAGTATATAGTGAACGGTGTAAAAAGAGTATAATATTACAGTAGAGAGCGTTTTGTTTGTATCGGGTTCATACGTTGAAATTCTCTAATTAGAAAAGATCGGCCATCGAGTGTGACTTAATGGCGTGTTAAAGGAAGGGTCCATTTGGTATATAAGTACTTTTATGTTTGTACAAATACAGATTTATCTTGATCACCTAGCTCTCAATTATTATTTATAGATAGAGCAGATGAGGAAAGAACTTTACGCATTCAAGAGTATGACTAGACTTAGGTAACAAGGGAAGTGAGCAGTCTAAGTGTGTGGCCTCATTGGGCTTATCTTAAGAGATCTGGTATTCAGTGTCTGTGCAGGGGCTTCATTGGGAGGGCAATTAAGGATCCGGCACGTATAAGTAGTTAGGGGTAGTAGTGTTTTAGATGGGGGACACGAATGCATTCTGAAATAGCGCGACAATGATAGCTAGAAGTCGAACTGATCGTCGGGACGCAAACATGATCTTATACCCATCATGGATTAGACGTCTTAAGAGTTGAAGGGGAATATTGCGATTATCTTAGAGTGATCTCTTTTGTGATACCTATATAACGATTGCTTTTTTGTCAAGACTTTTGTCGATATAAGTATACTTTACAGGGGAGATTCTCGAGGAGATTATGGTTCTCGAGAAGAGCATTATTGGATATTTAATCTGCCGTTGAAGTACGGGCTCTTAACTGGTCTCAAGAATATGGTTAAAGCATTTTCAAGTTCCACACTCTTATGAGATATGCTTGTCATTATGAAAGATTTATATTAACTCTCTAATGTGGAAGGCTTTGTATCTGCCTTATCGTCCTCTACAATTATTAAAGTGTGAGGGCTTGATGAATTGATAATTGTAAAATGTAGATTCAATCTGGCAGATCGTTAAGCGTCAATTGTCCTGTGGACGACGCTACGAATGTAGTTGAGAGACAGTTATGCTAGAAATCGGGCTTTCTCTTTCATAGAAGAGAGAGGGTCGTGACGTTAAGGGAATATTTCTTTGTCTAGGTATTATATAAGGATAAGTATTTACGTAGTGCAATTCAATTCTACACAGCTTCTTGTTTAAAAGAAAAAGCTATAGGAAAATAAATGTATACAATTGTAAGAGAGAGTTAGTAAAATACACCCATTAGTAGTATGTATATTTTATGTTACTTAAAGTTATGATAAATAGACTAGAATAATACAATGAATATGTTTAGATACTTACTATATTTTAGGCTCGTACAATGGTCGGCAGGTGAATTTTGGAATGTTATAGCCTTGGAGCTTCAGGTTAAATCGCAGAGAACAGAAAGGAAAAAAGAGTGCTATGAGATAGAAGATGTAGGTCTGACATTAAGATAAATTGGTACTGTACTACATGTTGATAGCCTTTAATTTTACAAATAATACAATTATTAAAGTATATGAATTTGGCATTAATATGGATTATAAAAAATCATATCTGGTGCAGTAATATCCAGAACGCACATGAAAGACGCTAAGCTGCATTGATATCAAATGAAATTTTACAAATGTTATGTAGAATGAATTCGAAAGAAGGTAAAATATTATTCTAAGTTTATTGTTAAGAGACAAATTATTACTACTAATCGTTATTCTTACATGCGATGAGGTTTGAGACATAGTTGAATTATGGCTCTTCATATATCTTTTTTGTATTTACCATTTTGCCAAAGGCTAAATTAGGACTTGTCTGAATAAAATTTGCGAGATTGAGAACCGTCATAAATATAGTGCTATGGTATTTGCCTCTGTTGTTCTTTCTGCTAGATTTGTTTGTCGTGTTCTAGAAGATGTTTAGACTCTTTGAGAGTCTGAAAATTCGTCTTCGTATAATGATTTTTCATTGATCGTTTTGAATTTTAAGTACATATTTATGAAGTTGTGGAAAGGCTACAAGCCTAACTTGAGTTCCGAGGAGTGTAGTTAAGTTGTGGTGGTGTTAGGGTGCTTGGCAAATGAAAAGAATAGGATTATGGCTAGCATCAAAAAAGATCCAATAAGATGGTAAGATTGGAGAAACTTAACAGATCATAATTATTAGAAGTGTGAGGACATTTTTAAGATGGTATGTAGCTCTAGAGTTGCTGGCTTACGGTTATAGAATACTCAGCACAATTGAGGAACAAGATGTTAAAGTGATGGTCTGGCATATATTGCGGTGAAAAGTAACCTAAAGACGTAGACGAGATTAGATATTGAAATAATAGAGTCTAAAAATGTAAATTTAGAAAATATATTACAGATGATAAAAAATCAGAAATGAAGGAAATAGATATAAATATTTCCTTTCTTTTCTACTATCTATTTCATACTTCTACTACTTGTGCTTTCTTGGTCATGTATGATTTCCAAACTCATTTAATTCAACTCGGCCACATGAGCATGTTGGGTTTTCTATTGCGGATTTTCTGGTATTGAGTGCATGATCTAGAACTAGAAAATCGTCAAGAGATGCTCTAGAAAATCTAAATCTGTTATGGATATGCTTCGATTTTGTGTACTCATGCGGTTTTATTTTACTCTTATTTGGTGGAGAACGTTTTGCTGAGGATAGTTATGGAATGAACGAAGAGTTTGTGCTAAGACGTAGAGAGAAGCTATTGGTTAATCTCCAAGTAGTATGGTAAGTGCTGTAAAGTCATGATAATTATTACAGGAAGTTACATGATGGACGGAGGATCATGAGGTATAGAACTTTTTACTTATAGAGAGATCATGATTAATAGTTTAGTTTGACCTCTTTTCATATGTCGGTTATCTTGGTTAGAGGTTTGCAATGAAGCAAAAAGTGACATGTGATAGATAGTTCAATTATTTAGAACGTATTTGACACCATATGGGATTTTGACAGATCTTCTAGGGGGTGCAAACTCTTAAGCGTAAATGGGGTTTTTTAAAAGACTAATCAGTCTACTGAGTCAATTATGACGTATAACACATGCTGTTAGTAGATTGAGTAGATATACTCAAATCTAATCCATGAGCATTGGGGGTGTTTGGATTAGATCGTTGAAGTACTAAGGGAACAATGCAATTGGGGTCTACACTATATGGAACACTGTGTTTACGAAGGATAATTGTGAGCAATTGGGTGTCGACAATGTGAAATAATCTCAGTGGTTTTGTGTTTACACTGCTGGTAGGTGATGTAATCTTGGAAATCATCAAAACAACTTGTATTGCTAATTACATGGAATCTGAATTCATTGCCTTTAGAATTGGCAGGTAGCGAGCGAATGGTAAACAGGACCTCTAGCTGAATTCATTGTGGGGGAAGCCTTCGGCTTCAATTTCCATGCATTGTGGATTTCGAAGCTGCAATTGGTTTTGCAAACAACAAATCTAAACGGCAACGGAGACACATTAGTTGAGGCATGGAATTGTGAGAAATCTGATCAGAAATAATGTGATATCAACTGGGCGTAGCATGGACGTGTAAAAACTGAAAGGAACTTATGTTGTACTGGTAAGGTGCCTTCTTGGGTCTCTACCAGGCTTTGTTAGTAATAAAATGTGTGATGAGTCAGAAACCGGGGAATGGGTTTAAGAGAGTCTATGTCCTTATCTGTTGAGTGACGTTGATTAAACTGTCGATACCAAGGTATTCCTTTTGTAGAGTGTTAATTCACTAAAGTTTGAGCGAAAAGGGTCAACGAAGTATGATGTAATTGCGATGTTTTTATGTTCTGGTGTGAACGCTTATGGTATAGCATCATAATAAGAATCGCATGTAGTTCAGGTTTATTAATTGTATGTAAGGTGAGCTTTAGCTCTTAATAAGTTCTACGTGTATATGAGGTCGGTTCATGCGCTGGACTACTGAGAGCAACTCTTAGCTGAAGAGTGTTGACTATATGAAACGATTGGAGAGAACTTATTGTTCCTCAGAGACCGCCTATTGGCTTCTGGCTTATCAAGCTATGGTAGTCTTAGAGCGTATGCATGTGATAGGATAAGCACATAGGATTTGTGTGTGTGAGATGACATCATTTATATTCAGTGAATGTCGGGGTTAGCGAGACACTTGTTCGGGAATGTCTCCTTTGTGTGTTGAGACTAGACAAGTGATCATATGTACGCGTGGAGATGTGTTGCCATCAATGAACGTAACTCCATTGGATAGGTGTTGTAGATGGGCAATATTCCCTATCTGGTCTAGAAGATGGCTATCATATGAAACATGTAATTTCGTACAACGCATAATTTTTCAAAGTTGTAGATTTTAATAATATTCTAGTCAAAGACTCTTTGCTATTTTAAATCACTTATGTCTCCATATTAGCTCAATTCATTTCTTTTCCTTGTAAAACGATTCAGGTTTCTTCTTTTATCTTTGTATTAATAGTATGGATACATTATTGTTCATTTAAATTATATTTTGTTTAAAAAGTATATATCTATTTGAATTTTCATTTTATGGATAAAATTTAATCTTTTTGATGGTATACGACAAACATTGTTTTTTTAAGAAAAGATTATAGTTATAGTCATCATAAATTAACGGCTGGAGATATCTTAAATAAGGCAACACACACGCGCGCTCTATTAACGTAATGCCAAATTTAGTTTCAACCAGAGAGATTGTGTGAGAGGAGAAGGTTAGCGCTCTGGAGTTGCTTGCTGCAACACTCACGCTCCGTATTTATGTGTCATCCGCAAGAGCTCTCCGTGCACTGGACGAAGGCAACACATTCCGGTCTCTCTCCCCCTCTTTCCTTCTTTGTTATAGAGTTTTAATTTTGTTTTATAACTTGAATTTTTATAATCAATTGTTTATATTATGTTTTGAGTATATCTGCTAAAATTAATACACAAGTTATGAGTGTGTTGATTTGACTTTAATTGAAATTTTAAGATTTAATTGAACCAGCAAATCTAGGGGTTTTCCAACGTTTTGAATTAATTGTCAGTTTTAGTATTCGATTTTTAACTTTATTTTTCTGCTTTTCAATCACACAAACTTCTGGTCAGTAATGTTCTACTAAATATAGCATTTTGTGTAAATTTTTCAAATTTAACAAGCTGTTACTATTTAAAAAGAATTCATTTTGCATAGACAGTTTTCAGGGTTTCAGAATGTTCGGTATTTTGATTTTTAAATTTATTTTGTGTTTGTAAAATTACTTAATTTTGCTAGAGTGTTATATACCATTATACCCTTGTGTAAAATTTTAGAATTTTTGAAGCAGATTTAAGTTTTAAATTAAATTCATTTTCTATGGACTGTTTTTGTATCGATTCGGTTTTGATTTTTTAATTATTTTCTGTCATCTATAATTTACGAACTTTGTGCAAAATTCTGTATACAATTTAACTCTTTAATAAAGTTTATAATTTTCGTATAGTTTTGTATTTTTAAATAATAATGAATCAGATTTTGACAATTTTCGATTAAAAATTGTTTTGTTATTAAAATTAATAAAAATTTGGCCGAAAATAAAGTTATTATGATATTTTCAGAGTTATTAAACATATTCAAAATGATTTACATTTAAAATTATGCTTTAAAGTTTTTAAAGAAATAAATGAATGGTTTAATTGTATAAGGTGTTGAAGTTAATCTTTAAAACATGTTGAGGTTATTTTTAAAAGTTTTATGGGGTTTCAGGGAATGTTTGCTGTAATTTGTGTGGAATCAATATATTTGTTTTATTTGGCTTGTAGGAGGAAATTCTCCTGAGTTATTGTTGAAGTGAAAAACACATACTGTATTCGTTTTTTTTTCAAGGTCGTACTACTTGCGGAAATCCTGATAGTATATGTATATGGTATCCTTGATTATATGTTCCTTGGAATTGTTTAGGAGTTTCACAATAAGTCTCTATTTGTGTATTAGATCTATATATTGTGAAATATGGATATGAGGAATTTGGTTTGTTCATGGGTTTGATTGAGGGTTGATAATTAGTTATTGCTATAATAAGTTGGTTTGGGTCTATGAATGTTTAAGTGGAGTCAAGTATAGTTTATTTTCTGGAGGTTGTTTATAATATAGGCTGATTAATGGGGTAAGTGAACTTACCATGGGTTTTTATTACTCGTTAATGGATATGATGTGTGATCGAGTAAGGGAAGTATTCAAGTCTTATTGACGAGGTAAGTTGCTTGTCCACAGGTTTTTAAATTGAAGAACAGTTGTGTTAAAAAGAGTTCGATGTGATGTGGCAATAAGTTGTGAGTCATGTGAATGTGTCTATATTAATGTTATAAATTACGAATGAGCATAAAATTGATTTGTGCACGTCTAGAGTATTGCTCAGGGGTTGGATTTGCCGATCTTTTGTTCCTTACTAGGGCGTTGATCAACCGCGTCTCTTTATATTTATTTTAAAACGGATTTATCAAATGGGTTTATTAAAATGGGGTTGTTGAGATTCATCTAACTATGGTGAGAGTGGCGTTGCTCTGGTTTATTGAATTTTTTTGATGCTTTCGACTATGTCACCTTGTGTGTCCTGGTCGATATTGTGGCACCCATTATAGTTCTGGTTGAATTGTGGCATCGTGTGTGGTTGAATTGTGACTTGTGTGTCTGGGATTGGACACCTTGTTGTTTGCTCATAAGTTTAACAATGTAATGAAATGTATTGAGTCTTATATTGGAGTGAGTAGTATTTTCAGTATAAAACATCTAGTTTATAGAAGCAGTTGAGATTCTGATATGTGTTGTTTGGGAGCTATAATCAATATTAATTGACTCGATTTTGTCTGAGTTTGGATCAGTTGTATAAGTATCAGTATTGTTAAGTGGTTATTGAACCCATTGGGTTTTCTATATATTTCTAAACAGTGTCGGAAATTCGTATGTCCCAATTTAGGGAATGTTGTCGTTTGCTTTCTCGTCTTCGTATGTTGTATGTAACCTCAGCTTTGCTTGATCTGCGTGTTTTTGTGTTTTGTGTATTGTCCACTTTTTTTCTTCTTTTGGGTGGAGACTGTGATGATCTTTTATCTTGAAAATTATGGGGACGACTTTTCAAGGATTTGTGCAGCAGGTTTTGCATGGTTATAATGTGCCTCTACAACGTGGGCGGTTATAGGGAGTGTTTCGAGTGTTATAATTCTTACCGGCTGCTGTTTATGTTGTTGAAATTTTAGTATTTTAATAATTAGTAAAAATGGTTTTCAGGTTTCATTAGTTTGCCAAATATATTATCTCGGATTTTTTAATAAAGGGCAAAGTTGGTTCAAGTTTAAATAGGTTTTAAATTTTTTGATAGCTTTCTAAAGTTGATTATTTTGGTTTAAGTATTTCCGTGCAATTTCTGAATAGCAAAACGTTCACACACGTGGCGATAACATGTCAATAGTTTCCTAGATCTTCAATTAATATTTCACAGGAAAAGGGAGAATTATTGGGGTGTTACATTAACTCCGAGTCTCCTTCGGCAAGACTAGCCTAGGACGCAATCTACTGGTGCTCGCTCGATAAATCCTTAAATTGCGATACGATAGCATGTACCTCAGAGTGTTCCCTTTGGCAGTCACTTACCTAGGCTGGGTCAATGATAGTTGGTTATCTTCAAATAATACATTACCTTCCGATGTCTCCCTTTAGGATAGCATAACCTTGGGGCGCAATGGATGTGTGTGAAATTCCTAACGTAAGCCTAACTGCACTTGCTTAGAGGGCACGAAGATGGTTGTGTGGGGTATCTTCGGTAAGCACATACGTCGGATGTTGCTTTCGCAAGCATGAGCCTAGGGCGCAATTATGGTTTCGTGAATATTTGCGTAGTGAGCATTAACTTTTTGGCACTCGTTCGTTTGAAAACGACACGCGCATCGGGGAGTAGAATGAATGGGTCCTTGCAGTAAGGATCAACACTCGACGTATCCTTCGACAAACCCTAGCCTCGAGGAAAGATGTGTAGATATGATTAGAGAGTAACTCACATCAAAAACACAGGGTGCGTATCTTGTAGGAGTTTCTACGGCTTGTAGGGTGCGACACTAGATTTCGGAATACGACAACACAAATAATATTGACGCTTTGGGTGTGACCTCACGGCTTGTTTTAGGACTTGCCATATATCAGGCCTTGTTAGTGTGTATGTGTGAGCTCTTATTTAAAAGCCCGTCTTATTCATAATTCGATGTGGGACTTGGAATGAATCATCTTCTCAGACAAGGTACCACAC